>JAJJMC010006585.1:3387827-3443840 GCA_023531435.1 Papaver californicum
GGGACGCCCTAAACATGGTGCATCAAAAAGCCCTAGTCTCAAGCATACACCATAAAATTGCGTTAGCGAGAAAATTGTACGAAACTAATTTTAGGTCCACAAATAATACCTGGCTATTCTAAGCATACCCCATCAAAGGATTTAACCCAAGCATGAAATATCAAATAAGTAGACAAATATATTTGCAATAAGTAGATTTTCAAAATAACAATTGTATACCAAAAGCATGGAACTTCAAAACCTAGTCCAAGCATGTACCATCAAAAGACGTCACAATTGTTTAATGAAATTCAATAAATCAAAATCATGAAATTAATTATTCAAATCATAATGGTCTGTATCAAATATTTTATCTAATTGATCTAAAACTGTAAGTGGTTTCAACATTAAACCCTAGCTACAAACTAATTAGAACATGGAGATGGGTTTCTTAAAACCCATAAAAAGAATAAAAAGGATTAAAAACTGATATCACCGTTGTCACCCGGAATTAGAGGGCCTTGTTCTTTGCTCTCGTCTCAACTATTCAGGAGATAGAGTCTCTCTCCAAAATCCGCCGCGAACTCCTGTACACGAACTAAAAACCTCCTCTTGACTGCGCCCCCCTCTCTTTCTCTTTATAGTCTCTCTAGGTTTTAACTAGCAGACACCATACAGGCCTATTAGATGCCTCTTACTGTCCAGCCCAAGAGTCATTAGTGTACTCTCTGATCAACTATCATTTCATCAACCAAACACTACACCCACTGCTAGCCTCTTCTTCTTTTACATCAAACGGCTAACAAAGCCCTAGATTAGACCCTCTATTTCCATTCTTCTCTTTCACGTGTTATGCCTAGCACCTACCGACGCCTCCCTGCTTCTTTCTTCTAAATCACGTGAAGCCTTCCCAGCCAGTAGCCAACTCCTCTTGTACGGTACTTTCGTATCATCAATTGTCTAGCCTTAGTTTACCTTCACGTGAGAGGCTCCTAGCCTAGGTCTAGCTGACGCCTAATATAGCTCTTCTTCTCTTGTCTCTTTACTATCACGTGAAACGCTACTCCATCACCTGAATTCCTCTTTATCTCACAATCAATAGCAGTACTATTGATGTATATTTAGCCAATGTAAACCAACACCTTACCACCTCAAGTCACGTTCCCATTAAATATACCAACATCCAACCTAAATTTAGCCAACATCAAGAGAATAACGTTTCACCACATAGCCAATAGCCAACGCCTATTCGCACTCACGTACAACTTTGTACTGTCCGCCTTGACAGTCTAGCCACCTGCTCACGTCTGCCTCTCATCTTCTCACGTCTCTTTCTTTCTCAATAGTCAACATCCTAAGCTACAAATCATGGCCTGCACACATGACGCATCCTCTTGCTCCTGAAGCAATCACATTGTAACCCAACATAGAAGCTCGAATTGTGCAGCACCTCATACGTCAGCCTCTTGAGAAATGCTTAGCTTTCTTCAATCCACAAACCAAGTCTTTTACTTCGCCTTAGCCTTTCTTGCCAACATCAATTCACGCACAGCCAACTACCCTGCACGTTACTTTCCACACAAAAGAAGACGCACCTCTCACTCTTTAATGCAGACTCCAACTTCTTTTCTAGCTAGCAACTTCACCCAAACCGTACAACCTAGCTATCAAGTCTACTTTCAACAGCTTCCAAACAGTAGCCTTCAAATCATCATTGCCTACACCTCAAACTCCATCACGTGAAGTACTCACTTTTTCTCTTTTCAATTCAAACCCCACATGATCACAGTGTTTGCTGCCTCCAAACTATCCATGTTCATAAGTTTATCAATTTAGACAATTTAATCATATTTATTTGTAACCATGAATTTTACGTATACCACCTAAGATAATATCAAAACATTAAAATTAGTACAAAACAATAACAAGAAAATATAGATAAAGTGGTAAAAATGTATCAATTAAGTGATATCAACAGTCATTCCGCCTTGAATTCGATGAACATACAAATAATATAGTGGAATATGAAGCTGTGGTTCACGCCCTCAGACTTATTATTGAGTGAGGGATAAACGATGTCCGACTCACAAGTGATTCACAATTAATAATTCGACTGGTTGAATTAAAATATCAAGCGCTTGATGAAGACTTGATAGAATATAAAAATCTTGTGCAAAGATTGGCGCTTCAAATTCCAAATATAACCTTTCGGCATCTATCCAGAGATAAGAATTGACATGCTGATGCATTAGCATATATTTCTTCAATGATAAAGGATCGAAATACATCAACGGTAAAAATTGGGCGTATTTATGAACCATCAATCAAGTTAGGGGCAGTTGAAAATATGCAAGAAAAAATAGGGGAAGATATTGAAGACACAACTATTCAAAATAAAGCAAATTTCCCACAAAAATAGAAAATCACCAAACCGAAGAAGATTGGAGAGTTTCGGTCCATCAATATTTGCAAGATGGGATATTACCCGCAAATTCTAAAGAAGCATGGAAGGTGCAATCAAGATCTGTAAATTATCATTTGCGGGATAAAATTCTTTACCGAAAGTCTTTTTTGGGACTGTTACTTCGATGTTTATCACGAAAGGAAGGGGTGCGAATTCTCAAAGATATACATTATGGTGATACGGGAAATCATAGTGGAAGACGATCACTGGCTTTAAAGGCAAAGACGCAAGGTTATTATTGGCCATTTGATAGACACATTTTAGTGTCTAATTTGCACCTTAATTTCTACTAAGTTAGTATTCGATTGTGTGTCTATTACGTGTTTTTATGCTTTTGTAGGTACATTAGAAGAATAAAGATTTATGGAAAAATTGGCTCAAAAAGTGTTCAAAGCACCCGGGAAAATGGATCAAGGCACCCACACTTTGGATTGGGGCACCCTTGGATCGGGATGGGCTGGATCGGACCAACTCAGCGGGTCAACTCAGCCCAGTCAACTCGGTCAAAGCCAGTTGACCGAGTCAAACCCAGTTGACCAGGTCAAAGCTTCATCGCAAACAGTTCATCGGCAGCAAGATTTTGATTCAGTTTTTTTAGCGATTTCATCACAAATTGATAAGTACCCAATCTAATTAAAGGTTCGTATAATCGATGAGAAGCTTTAGAAGCCGAAGATAAGGGCTGGAGAATCATGTATTTGGCCGGAAAAGAGTTGCTGTTCCTGTTTGGATAGAAACAGGATTTACACGGTGATTAACCGAATTATACTGGGATTGGGATGTTCCAGAGAGTTCCTAAGTACTATATAAAGAGTTTACAAGCCTCAGAAATAGATACAGAAGCCTAGGGAGCAATTCAGAGAAAATCCGGTGAAGTTCCGGTGCCGCCGGTGACCTGCTGGTGCTCCGGCCGGCGTGTTCTTCATCCACCATCACCGAAGAAGACGACTCAGTAACATTTATAAGTGTTGCTGTTCTACTGTTGCAGCTCTGCTCCTGTTGCGTTAAGTTTTGAACGTTCTGTTGCTTAAAGCTCTTTGTAACAGCTGAACCCTGTTCTGTGACACTTATATACGTATCTGTTCAGCTGTTGCACTATTCTTAAACATTGTAATCAATATTTTGAGCAATGAAACCAACTTTTGAGCAAGTTTTCTTCACCATGGGGTAAGTTTATTTACTGGGATGATGGATAAGGTATTTTCTCAATTTTATGTGATTTAATTATTTTCTAATAATTATTTATAATTCTTTTATTATTATTTGCATGGATTTAAATTAGAAAAAAATGGTTTTTATTAAATAGTTGTGTTCTCTTTTGATGGGTCATGCTTAGTTAATTACTCTTGATGTCCCATGCTTAGGATTTACAATTATTCTTTTAGGAAACATATTTTTGGCAAACTTGAATTAAATTGTTAAAAAGAATTACATGATTAATCACATAGATTGTTAGAATTACTTGATTCCTGATTCCTGGTATTCTCCATATTTTCTAAAAATCATCTCTAGTGTATTTTCCTGATTTTTATTAGTTTAGGTTAAGTCTAATATTTTCTAAAATCATTACCTTCACAAGTTCGAGAATCGAATCTCTATTTACCACTTTCTAAACCACATCACCATTTATGCATAAAGATGTGGAAAACATGGTAAAAAGGTGTGAAGAATGCCAGCGTTATGCAAAAAAGATAAAAGCTCCCGCAACAAAACTTAATTCGGTGCTCAGCCCTTGGCCATTTGTAAAATGGGGAATAGACATTGTCGGACCATTGGTGGAAGGAACTAAAAAGAGAAAATATTTGATTGTAGCCACAGATTATTTCACTAAATGGGTTGAGGCCAAAGCTCTTGCACATATTAGAGATACCGATGTTTTTAAATTCATATTTGAGAATATAATCTGTAGATTTGAAATTCCGGTGGCCATAGTCTCGGATAATGGACATCAATTACAAGGAAAATATATTGGTATGCTTTTCGAAGCATTTAATATTCAAAAGAATAAGTCTACTCCGCTTTATCCGCAAAGCAATGGGCAAGCCGAAGAAACAAATAAGACAATTTCCATGAATCTAAAGAAAACTCTTGATGGTCACCATAAACGGTGGTGTGAACAGCTTCATAATACATTATGGGCATACCGTACTACTAGAAGGGAATCCACTGGTGAATCACCATTTCTTCTTACTTATGGAACAGAAGCAGTTATTCCAACGGAGGTCATTCTACCCACTACAAGAACAGAAACATGGGAGAAAAATTTAAATTCAGATTTAATGTTGGAAAAGTTGGATGATCTAGAAGAAAGAAGAGAAGTTACACTTCAAAAAATAGAGAATTATCAAAGGAGACTGGCAAGAGAATACAATAAAAAAATAAAGATGCAGAATTTTGTGGAAGGACAGTATATTCTGCGGAAAATCCCAGAATACCAAAGAGATAAAGCAGCGGGAAAAATTTACACCTACGTGGGGAGGACCTTATATTATACAAGGCATTGCAGGACAAGGATCGTACCACTTGCGAAATATGGATGGAGGAATTTTGCAACATCCTTGGAACGCCCAATATCTCAAACCCTACTATCTTTGATCCATAATGCAATTGGGCAAACAATTTGCATTCGTAATAGTTAAGGCATATCAAATGAAATCTTCCTAAAAGATCCAAATAAGTATCTATGACTATAAGATTTTTCGCAACAGAGATGTCTAACGTCGTACTGGTTTTTATATCATGAACTCTCCACTTCGGGAATTGCTCAAGGGTAGCAATACAATTATACGACAATTCGAGTTCATATTAGGTAAAGCTACAAATGCAACCTCTCTAAGAAAGTCCATGTGAATGTCTATGAGTGTATGACTATTGGGTCTTTTGCCAACATGGGTGCCTAATGTGATTTTAATTGTTGTATCTTTCTCCATTTTAGGAGACTTTCGGGACCACATCCTAACTGTATCCTGGCCCGAGTGAAGTTAGACATGTGTTACACCCACAATATAACACAAGGTATAAAAATTTCCTTGCGACTAAAATAAATTACACTCATACAATAAATTAATGATTAATATATATTCAAAATCTGTTTTTTAGGAACAAAGTTACAAGGAAAAATGAAAAAGCAACTGCAATAAATGAAGAAGAACGAAACAACAAAAAGAAAGCTAAGGAGCAGGAACAGTGCCTTTGAAGGGAGGATTATTTGGAACATGTCGGCGCTTATAAACTGTTGTAAATCCATCAGCTTCTACTATATCAAGAGTGTTATTGACTGCTTTTGTAATTTTAGCTTTAGCTTCGACTCTTAACCATTCAACGTAAGCTTTTCTATTTGCAATCTCCACCTTGAATTGAGTTATTGCAGTTTCACATGTCTGGATTTTATTTTTCAAAAAGTTTATTTTCTCTCTCTCGGTAGCTAAATCCTGAACAAGGCTTTCGTTCTTCAAAGCCTCATGCTTTAGAGTCTCTTCAACACTCTTAACTTTGGAAGAAGAAATCTCAAGTTGAGCTTGCGCTTCATTGGCTTTTGTGGAGGAAAGCTCAAGCTGAGCTTGTGCCTCCTTAACTTTAGTAGAAGATAGCTCAAGTTGTTTATTGATTTCTTCAATCCTAGTAGTTGCGCCACCAAGCTTGCGGTTCTCTTCTTCCAATTTTTCGGACATTACCCGTGCTTCAGAAACGCAACCTTTAGTCCACAACAAAGTGGTGTCAAACTCTACTTTCTTGCGAAATTTTTCCACGTATAAAAGCCGATGTTGTGACTCTAATTTATTATATTTCTGAATAACCGAATCATTGAATTTTGTTTTGACCTCCACATTCTCATTATTAACTTTTACAACATGATCTCTCAACTGCATAATCTTATGCTGCATCCTAGATACAAGTTTTGAATCCCCCGTTGATCCCATAAAGTATTTCAGAAAACAAGAGAAATAAAATAAATAAAAAAGTAACTAAAATAAAGAACAAAACCTTGGTTCTGAAGATTCAACACTTGTTGGCGGAGTTTATCATTCTCCCGCTGCAAGTCCAAGGGGTCATTTTCCACAGTTTGAATTAGAACTCCATCATGGAGGACCGCGCCTTGTAGAATTGATACGCAGTGTGTAAGGCGCTTTGACCCCGACCAAGCTACGAAATAAAACTATAATTAGAATAGAGAATAAGAAGAAATTAAGAAGTAAGTTGACAATTAAAATACCCGTAGAAGAGTTTGTTGAGGGAAGGAGTATACTTGTCCATCCGCAAGTGCAAGTGTATCCACAAGTGAAAAGGGCTCGATGATGCGAAACGAAGGATCAACATCTTCTCCTTGATCTTTTAACCAAGCATCTCTAACCGCATCATATGGAACAACTTCCATGGATTTGCGCAATCGGGAAACTGAAGAGCTATCGGATTTGACCGGGAGAGAATTGAACGGAACGGAGAGAAGATTCTTTGACATGAACCATCTGAAAGCTTCCTCTTCTTTATTTAAGAGAATAGAAGCCTCTGCGACTTCCCCTCTTATGACCGATTGAGGAAAATTTGTGTTCTGTTGAGTTTCATCAGCATCAACCCCGCTCGCAACAGCAGCTCAAACAGGAACAACTTTTGTCATAATGCTTGGGGCACATTATCCGCTGTACTGGTGCTTGCCGGCTCATCTGCTTCCGCAACATGTGCTTGCAGGGCCACTTTTTTTTCCGCAACATGTACTTGCAGGGCCATTTCTGTTTCCGCAACATGTGCTTGAGGGGCCACTACTGCTTCTGCAACATATGTTTGAGGGTTTCGATCCTCTTCATCAGTTGTCTCATCTTCATTAGAAGTAGTTTCAAGCGGCTCATCCCCAGGTAGAGGAGAAAATTGAAGATAAAAAGAAGGGTCAGGGCAATAGGTTCATCCGAGGAATCCTTCGCAACATAAGAGGTTTCTTGCACGACATCATTTTGTCCCGCAGATTCGAAGTTCGTTAATAGAAGGGGAATATGCTGACCTCCTTCTTGCCTTTTTGCAGTAGAACTTCCTTCACCCCTTGAGCGTGGATGATAGAGAGGAGAATCATGAATCTCACCCTCTTCCCTATCTGTAGAAGCACGGGGCGCGCATTGCTCTTTCTTCCAACCCTATAAATATACCGCAATGCTTCATCAGAGGAAATTCTAAAGAAATATATAAGAAGTCAACGGATAAAATAATACCTTTTATGGAAGAGGTGCGGCCTTGCGTTTTACCACGTATCATCCTGAGTGCCTTCATCAAACAGCGGCTCAGTCTCCGACTCAACTTGCGACTATAAAAAGAAAAAGAAAATTTAACTATCAAACGAAAACTATACTCAAGTAATATGTGAAATACGAAAAGAAAGAGAAAAAACTCTACGTACCTCGCTGAGAAGAGCGAACTTGAAATCAGAAAAATTTAATCGCCAAGGGAAATAACCGTTGAAACGAGTGAGAAGGTCGTACACTACGCTGTTGGGAGCAGACCCGAAGACCCAGGGACCTTCAATAAGGAGAGGGGTGCGATACCATTTATAGTCGTGATCTTCCCGAACTCTTTCCCTAAGAGGAAGCGTTGTTCCCTGAACATACTTCAGTTTGGCGTTGTCGATATCCGTTAGTAAACGGAACCCCTTCCTACCTTTGGGTTTGGGCCAACACTCCAATTCTTGTATTTCTTGGAGGAAACATTGTCCGCATACGTGGCATGGAAATTTGTCACTGTAGAATATTTGCTTAATCTAAAGTCTGGAACGTAGCATGTAAACCCGACCTTTCCTTGGCTACGCAAGCTGCATTCATTAAGTATTCTCCACCAATTTCCATTGTATTGCGCGACAGACCGCACTAAGCCTTGGTGAGATTGATCACGGCTCGCAAGGACTTCAAATTGATAAGGATTCTCTTTTTGGTACAAGGTAAGTTGTAAACCCGCATCTATAGCTCCTGTGGGGATCAATAATCTATCATTGGTATATTGAAAACCCTCTATCATTTCCAGGGAAATTTCATCGGAAGCGCAATCGTAAAAGGAGACTTTGAATCCTTCGAGACCGTGGATCCTTTTAAACTCTTTGAGATCCATAGACCTGGAGCTACAAATTTTGTGAGCCCGCTTGTCTTTAGGAACAGGATTATTCACTGCATGGAGACCTGCGGGCCTTGCAGGTTCCGAAGGATTACTCCTCGATACAGGATAACGGGATGGCCTCTTGAGTAAAGGTTGATCATTTTGACGAGAAGCATCATCAGAAACTCGAGCTTTACCTTTTTCAGCCATGATAGATTATTATCTACACGGGGAAGAAAGAAAAAATAAGATTACTAAAAGATCAAAAGGCAAGAGAAGAATAACAAGTTTCAAAATAAAAGAACAATAAGATAACAATTATTCGATAATCAGGAGAAATCAGGGATCATGTCAGAATAACCAATCATCAAAAGAAAATTCAACAACTTCACAATCATTGTTCGTTCCAATAAGTAATAATCAGATAGGGGAATCAACATCATCTTCACTATTAAACTCAAGAAAATCTACATGACAGCGAATAATAATCAAGCAAACACGAAAAAGAATAAAAACAAAAGAATTACTTACAGAGAAGTAAAAGAGTCTAAGAGGAATATTTCATAATAGGAAAAACTGGATCCCGCTGGTCCATGTGTGTGTAAGCTTCCTATTGGATGTACTCCTCTTTATAAAAAGAATTTCGAATTGTAGAAGTTTAGAAGAATGAAAAGATATTGAAGAATCTTTGAAAAGCTTGAAGGAATGAAAAGTGCTGCAACTTTAAGAAGGAGAAGACAAAAGGTGTAAGAATGGAATGAAGAAAATAATTGGTATTAAATAGGAGAAAGCTGAAACTGACGAACCGTCAAAAACTGAAAAGAAATAAAGTTCAGAGATTTGATTTCCTCGAAAAGCGCCAACTGACAAAAACGTGCAGAAGTGAGTTAATGCTAGCGAAAAAATAGGAAAAAGTGTGACGTGCGAAAATGAGTTATTGCAGGCATGGGAAATAAAAAGGCAATCATTATTTTTCCTTTTTTCAAAAATTTTTAACAACTGTCAAAATTCGAAAAAGGAAAAGGGGGCAAATTGTGAGAGAATAAAATCTGAGGCACACGTGTTTAAAAACTATTGAAGAAGTAATGAGCTAAGATGAGACGAGAAACACTGGAACAAAGTCTTTTGAAAACGAAAAATTAACAGCTGCCAAATCTTTAAAGTTTATCCCTGACAGCATTAACGCATGACCGACACGTGGGTTGCGGAAAAGAAAAGTGCACTGATCAAGACAGACAGCCTTAATTACTTGACTGACAACAAGTTGCGGAAAAGCAAGGTGCACTGATCAAGAAAGATAGCCTTAATTACTTGACTGACAACAATTTGCGGAAAAGTAAGGTGCACTGATCAAGACAGACAACTTTAATTACTTAACTGACAACAGGTTGCGGGAAAGCCTAACTTATTAGAGAGTAATGATGAGAATTGATGCATGATCAACACGTGTCGACTCTACAAGTTGCGGGACAAAATAGACCAAAGCATGACGATTCACTATTAAGAAGCTACGTGTCAGACATGTTGTTATCCTAATCCAAAAGCAATAATTAAAATATAAGACCGCAAGAAAGTAGCGGGATGATGAATACTTGACCACATAACAATTGCGGGATAATAAATAATACGCTAACAAAGGTTTACAGAATTACATACCGCTCCAAGAATATATAAGAATAAATAGGTGGGAAGGAAGATTGGTGGGACCTATCAAATTGGCTATAAATACCAAATTCATAAACATAGAAAGGGGTTGGAAAATTAAGAGAGAAATCAGACTGAAGATATTGAAGAAAGTGCAAAGAGCTTAGGTATGAAACTTATGTAATTTTTAACAGTTCATTAGTTCATGATTAACATGGATATGATTATATGAAATAGTTTCATCAGAATAAATTATTTTTTCTTCTTTTTCCTTCTGTGTAAATGAGAATTTGATCATATTAAGAGACCAAATTATGTTATTTTTAGATGAAAACAATATTATTATTTAAATTGTGTTGTAGATTCTTGTGTCATTTCATTTAATTTTAATTGATTATCAACATCAAAATGTTATGGTGATACAATTTATGATAATGAAAAGTACTTTCTTGGATTTCATGTATTTTTGGTTGTGATCCCAAAGAACTTAGATTTTTGGTAATCACAGTTATTTCTACTAAAAAGCTAGAACTTTGGTTGACATATATACACTCAACTGTTGATAAGTTTTTTTACACTGCCAAGCAGAGTCAAGACTCAAGATGGTTCCAACAACTGAATGCTCGGAAATTCAGTCAATTTAAGGAGCTACCTGTCACAAGGGTGCACCAAATGGCTCAACACGTGGCTAACTCCCTCCTTGTGCACCACCTTGGCTAGCCCCTTTGGCTAAATGGCTAGCCTCCCATTCTAGAATCTTCTCTCATTTGTCCTTTTCTTAGAACATTCTAGAATAGTGTAGATATTTATGGATAAGAGTGGAATAATCTAGAAGTAGATCCTAGCCATACACTTATATAGATCTTAGATAATATTCTAGAACATTCTTGGCTCCCAACTAGTATAAATAGGGTTGCCATTCTCATTTGTAATCATCCAATAATCCAATAATCCAATAATCCAACAATCCAAGTAAGAGAGCAATACACACTTAATTCTCTCATTCAATCATTCTCTCTTGTTCTTGAGTGTTCTTGAGCGTTCTTGAGTTTCTTGTGAGTTTTGATCTTGAGTAGTTACACAAAGTTATGTTAAACTTTGTTTGGGAGGCTTACTTATCTAGTAACGGAATTCTAGACAAGTGCCGCACGGAGTAAAGTCGAGGCGAAGGATCGACCCCGTGACAACTGGTATCAGAGCTACGTTTATACTACTCTCGGTAAGATCTCTCACCATGTCTTCAAATGATGCAAATTTTGTTATCACTAACAATAATGAAAAGGTTGAGAAGTCAAAGAAACAACAACGGGATAAGTCAGTGGGCCCCGTTTAGAATATCGTGTTGGATCACTGGAAGAAAAGGTAGAAAAGTTGAACCTGGATTTAGGAGAATCCATGGAGCAACAAGACGATTTGGAGAAATCGATGGAGGTCTCTTTTGAGACGTATCAGAACGAGATGGGTGCACATAAGCATGAGGTGAATGCTCATGTGAGGATGCTGCAAGCTCAAATCGATGAGCTAAAGACCCTAATCCGAGGAAATGCGGTTCGTGGACCATCTAGAGTGAGGGTGCCAGAACCAAAGGAATACTCCGGCGCAAGGGATGCTAAGGAGCTGGAAAACTTTCTATGGAACATGGAAAGATACTTCAGGGCCACGGGCCTTGATGACGAGCAAGAAAACATGGAAAGATACTTCAGGGCCACGGGCCTTGATGACGAGCAAGAACGGGTCGACACGGCGACCATGTACCTGATAGAAGATGGATTATTGTGGTGGAGAAGAAAATATGCAGAAATCGAGAGAGGAGTCTGCACCATTACTACTTGGGCGGAGTTCAAAAGGGAGATCAAAGCCATGTTCTATCCGGAGAACGTTGAGCATAAAGCTCGGGACAAACTTCAAAACTTGAAGTATTCAGGTACCATTTCCGAATATGTCAAGCAATTTAATTCCCTCATGTTAGACATATTAACAATGGCAGACGAGGAACGCTTCTACCACTTCAATCGTGGCCTACCCCGTTGGGCTTCTATGGAACTTCAACGAAGAGGTATTACCGACTTGTCCACCGCATTAAGCACTGTCGAGAAACTTGATGACTTTTCTAGCAAACCTGATCAACTTGCCAAGAACAATCCATCCAAGCCATTATCACAAGGAACGGGTGGGGGAGACAGGTACTACCGCGATAAGCCACAAATTAGCCGCGAAGGGTCCAAGCCAAACAACGGGTGGAAAGGAAGGCAAGATAACCGTGTGAAGAAATGCTTCATTTGCCAAGGTGACCATCTTGCCCACAGTTGTCCCAAGAAGAACTTGCTCAACTCCTTGATTGCGGAACAAGAGGAGAAGACCGAGGACCCACACTTGGAAGAGATTCGGTTAAGCGCAATCAAAACACAGCCCAAAGAACAACAACCAGCACCAAGGAAAAGTGCAAGCAAGGGACTTATGTACGTAGACATAAGTCTAAACGAGCAGAAGACCAAGGCTATGGTCGACTCAGGCGCAACACACAATTTCATCTCTAAAGGAGAGGCCGAAAGGTTGAAGTTGAAGGTCGAGGCAGACTCGAGCACAATAAAGGCAGTAAAGTCAGCAGCCATACCGGTTCAGGAAGCGGCCAAGGGGGTCGACATGAAGGTTAGTGCTTGGAGAGGAATTACTGACTTTATGGTGGTAAAGATGGACGATTTCAGAGTTATCCTTGGGATGGAATTCTTGGATCGTGCCAAAGTTGCGGTAGTTCCCTGCCTCGGAGTAGTTAGCATCAGTGACGAGAAGTCCCCTTACGTGATCCCAGCCACTCGGACCAAGTAGACTTGCTCAAGCACATTATCGGCTCTACAACTCAAGAAAGGAGTTCAGAAGGGAGAACCAACCGTTGTAGCAGCCATCATGGAGGAAAGCAAAGAACGGGACGAGATTGTTCCGTTGGAGATGCAAAAGGCTTTGCAAGAGTATCAGGACGTGATGCCAACCGAGTTTCCCAAGCAACTACCACCTAAGAGGGAGGTGGATCATCAGATCGAGTTGGAACCTGGAGCAAAGCCGCCCACCATGGCCCCATCTGGCCATAGTCCATTAGAGTTGGCGACATGCCAACAACCTCTAATGCCACACACGTTCGCTGGAGGATATAGAGGAAAGTGTTATGTCGCTTTTCAGTTCACTAAGGAGTTGAATGAGAAGCATGACCTGGACAAAGAATTCTCGGAGAAAGCCTCTTAGCGTATGAAGAAATGGGCAGGCAAGAAAAGGAGACCCGTATCTTTCGAAGAAGGTGACTTAGTCATGCTGAAGTTGAACCCACAACAGTTCAAAGCTCTTCGGAAGGTACATAAGGGGCTCATTCGACGGTACGAGGGACCATTTCGCATCATCAAGAAAGTCGGGAAGGCGTCCTATAGATTGGAGCTTCCTAGCCACATGAAGATCCATCCCGTCTTTCATGTCAGCTGCTTGAAGCCATATTATGTGGATCAAGATGACGAGTCTAGAGGAGTTACCAAGAGAGCCCCATTCAATATGATTACCTCTCTGGACAAGCAGGTTTCAAACATAGAGTCACACAGACGTGTCTCAAGAGCGGGTCGAGTTTACAAAGAATATCGAATTCGATGGAAGGATCAACCAGACAGTGAAGCCAGTTGGGAACATGAAGACTTACTTTGGCAACACAAAGATCTCATCGACAGGTACAACGCGACGTGGACGTCTGCGAATTCGGGTTGGGGAGAATGTCACAAGGGTGCACCAAATGGCTCAACACATGGCTAACTCCCCCCTTGTGCACCACCTTGGCTAGCCCCTTTGGCTAAATGGCTAGCCTCCCATTCTAGAATCTTCTCTCATTTGTCCTTTTCTTAGAACATTCTAGAATAGTGTAGATATTTGTGGATAAGAGTGGAATAATCTAGAAGTAGATCCTAGCCATACACTTGTATAGATCTTAGATAATCTTCTAGAACATTCTTGGCTCCCAACTAGTATAAATAGGGATGCCATTCTCATTTGTAATCATCCAATAATCCAATAATCCAACAATCCAAGTAAGAGAGCAATACACACTTAATTCTCTCATTCAATCATTCTCTCTTGTTCTTGAGTGTTCTTGAGCGTTCTTGAGTTTCTTGTGTGTTTTGATCTTGAGTAGTTACACAAAGTTGTGTTAAACTTTGTTTGAGAGGCTTACTTATCTAGTAACGAAATTCTAGACAAGTGCCACACGGAGTAAAGTCGAGGCGAAGGACCGGCCCCGTGACATACCGCTGTACATTTCTTAGGCTCCCCTCAAAGTTGAACAGTTTTTACTTATCATTTTCTGTTTTGCTACTCTTGCCAAATAAACCAAGTTATATAAGAGTCTTTTGTTCTGTGGTGGGTAAATATTGTGGGTACAAGTTTTGACTTAGTAGTCGGTTTCTATACGACTATACCCATTGGCATTATCAAATGCCTCTTCTGATTTGGTAATCTCACAAAATTCACAGAGCTTTCAAAACACAAAATTAATTTTGCATGAATTCTATATCTTAAAGAAAAACAGTTCAGATAATCTTGAAACCTAGGTAGTACATGAGAACCAGATTACTGATTATATATAAATAATGCAACACTTGAATATATATATATACACACACTAGATCAATAGGCCAGAAATTTAGCTTTGGACCTTGTGGTGTATAAATCATTTTATTAATTCGATTAATCATTTAGGCACTAAGATCACAAAACAAACCGATGGGTTTAGCTAGCCGTTTAGGGGAAGGATGTCCCATATTGGGTTTCTCCGATTACTAATCCCAAAAAAGAGAGATTGCATTTATATTATCTATATTTATTTGATGGGTTTATCCGATAACATTATTAATAATTATTTGATTTCTTTTTTTGAATTATATATTTATTTGATGGATAAAGAAAGATTGCATTTATTAATACTATTATTTATATATTTGATGCATCTATTTGACGGAACGGTCCATGAGCTTTGGACTTGTTTGCTAGGTTGAATTTAAGGAGTACGTTATAATCGAAATATTTTAATCTTAATTAGTAGTAACAGATGATAAAATAAGAGTGGTGTGTTTAATTGGGTGAGTTGTTACATCAAAAGGATTTATAAGTTCTCTAAAGCTCCAAATTTGAATAAAATTTTAAACAACATCTGAAAATTTTGAAGGATAGATGGATTTTATATCTTTTGTGCTCCAAATTTGAAGATAGATCGATTTCAAATCTTTTGTGCTCCAAATTTGAGGATGGAGATAGATAAACAAACCACTAGCTAGATATGCTCTTACAAAAGCAAATGTACAAAGGTGACTACTTTTGGATGATGCAATTTTACGCATCCCTACGTCTTATTTTCCAAGCCTCTTAGATGTTCTTAGTGTATATATACATATATCCTTTGATGGGCAAATCTGGTCCCAAAGCAGGGGAAACAGAACTTTGCTTTGAGCATCAAGTCCATCAAGAGTGCCTAGTGAAGGAAAAATAGTTTCTTTCGCAATTTTTGGCAAGTGAGAAGGAAAAAACACAGTTATGGTCAAGTTCTTGAACATTATATAATATGTGGTCCTCTCATTCACTCAGTCTCAACAATTGATGGATGTGTTTCATTATGACGTTGAAATTTTTAGCATGTGTATATCATGTCTTCAAACGATTTGGTAATTAAATGCATGTACATTAGTATTATAGATGTCTTTTTCATAGATTAATTTGTTCTTCTCTATACAAAATATGCACGTCTATATCATACGGAGTATTAAACTACTTAATGAAATGCGTTAAATGAAAACCATAATTATTCTTAACATGCAAAAGTGCATATCCACACAGTTTGTTTGCTAAAATACTTAACAGTACATTAAAGAACTGCCATGATCGACGGTGGTGTATGTGTTTCCTACAATTGATCTGAGGATTATGTTTTTATTGTATAACTCAAGATAACACAAGGTGATACAAGATAACACATAACATAATCCTAATCAATTATAGGAAACACATACACCACCATCCTGGCAATAAAATCATGAATGGCTAAACTGAGTCTTAAACGTGGAGCTCGCGTATAGGACAGGGGGTTTGGGCTCTATTTGATTCTAGGTTTCTCTGGTTCTCTCCCTATCATCTCTCCCTCCCAGAACCCGAACCATCCTTTAAAGGACCTGGCTAATCTCTCTTTCTCTCACGAATCCAAAATCATTACCTTGATCTAATGAGAAGGCATACAAAGGGGCCATGGGTAAGTTAATTCAGCTAGTATCATGTATACAAGAAGTATTCTTGTTTCCACGAGTTAAAAGTTAAAATAGACCATTACCATTCATGAACTTGTAAACTCTTGAGTTTAAATGCTCCGTTAAACCTTCTTTATTTATCAGGTATGAATCGTGTGATACATGTATCAGTATTATACTCTCTCCTCTAATTTATAATGATAATGTACCATTAGATCCACTATTTTTTAATGTTTTTTTTTTTAATTTATCCTCAAGATTGAAATAGTTAACTTCATACGGTATTAAAAAAAAACAAAAAAAAAATGGTCTCCTATTATTAAAAGACAAAAAAGGAAAGGTGAGTGGTCCTTGTATATGCAAATCAATCCTTTTTATAGAAACCAATATATTTTTTTGGAGATATCCATATATAGTAACTAAACCTATCTTTTTAAATCTAAATATTTTATTAATTTTTAGAATTTATAATTATTTTAAAAAAATAAAAAACATAAAAATACGATTTAATTAATATATATCATGTTAAGGTATACCAATTGAAAGTTGTTCAAACATACATAGGGAACTTAGGTAAGTCATATAAATGCAAAATCCTGATAGTCACAATCTTTCTTTCTCATCTTACCGATGGATCTAACACGAATTTTTTATTTTGCTAAGTTAATATTATTTTTTCTTATTTTATGATATAACTGTTATGATATCAAAGTTTTATGATATCAAAGTTATTGGGTGATGATAAAAGTGACCTGAATTCTTCAATACTCGTTAACAATAAATTTATTCATCATTTTTTTATTCTTTTTTGGAAATGAGGTTTTCGTTTCGTAACAGTCTCTGGTTGATACAAAACCAAAAGAAAAAAGAAAAAAATACTTAGAGTGAAGTAGGAAAACAAGAAGTTCACGGCAGATAGGCTAAAAACTCAAAACTCAAACAAAACATGCACAACCTAGGAACAGAGCGGCTTCCATGAAAGATACTGGCGACTCCACAATATGCCTTTCTCCATTTTACGCTTAAACATCTCCAGAGTATACACCCTCCAAAATCAGAACCAAAGTCAACCAAAGAGCTATGTGAACACTCTCGAATATTCTCACATCTAAGCTTTTATTTAATAAAATGAACATATACCTAAGAATACGTAGCAAGATCTACATACAACTTTACTGATATCAACAAGAAAAACCCCACAAAAGACTACCAAGAAGCTGTTGGTTCTGCAACAATGAAAAACACTAAACAGAAGAAATTTGTTAAGGTTAAGAAATCTCTGAATTGATACACACAATGGACAGAGCCACCTGCTCAGCAAATTGTTCTTAACACAATAGTCCTCCGGTACAGTCACAGTCACACCCGCACCCGCAACCACAGCCACAGCCGCAAGTCCGCAAGTCCACAAGCACAAAAGCACACAAGCTCGCAAGCTCACAAGCACGCAAGCTCGTAAGACGCAAGCACACAATCCACAACCGCAAGCATGCATGCTTCGGTGCGAAGCACCGCACATGTGTGAAAAGTATGTTTGCTCTAACTAGCCCATTGCCTTAGTCCTCCCCCAACCACAAAAGCTTCTAAACCCTAAGGGCCCTCCATTAGATGCAATTTTTGTGGTAATAAGGAGAGGAATCATCTTTAGTCTCTCCAATATGGGACTAAAGGTTCATTCACAAAAGTGAAAATGAGCTAGTGATTCTTAGTGACCCATCGATCCTAAGATCCATTCCTACAAAGACCAATAAATCATTTTTAAGTTCATTTTCTCCAACAATCCCCCACATGAATGAAAACCCGATTAAAATCAGAAGGAGAGAAATACCGCTTAGGCAATAGGTGTCCATAAGGTCTTGAACCTTTGCTTAGTGAGAAATTACCGGAGCTACTTGATGGTTAGTGAACGCGATGTCTTGAACTGCCATCGTTTGGTGTAGTTCATCAATAACTTCCATGCGTGATATCTCTCGAGGTGCTGTCAAGTTCGTGTCGGTGTGTCCATTTTAGCCCTGGACGTATCCCGTTTCTCAGAATTCTCTAGAGAATCATCTCAATTCTCATAGGAAGCGGCCCACTTCCTCATTCAGATAGGTGAGTTCTATCAAGAGTGTTTACTGCTACACCCCACTTCAATCTTAAATTGAAACTATAGAACTCATTAAGACTTAATAAAAATTCATCCTCACATGCAGTCACACTATCATGTCTACACTATAGGGAAGGGACATAGAATGAAATTCTCTGATAGTGTTTCATTTAACCCACCACAAATTAGTTGTCTCATTCGAAACCTTGATCTTGGGATCTCCAGTCAGCAAGGTAGAGTATCCTTAATGGCAAGTTTAATTGATGAGCTTAATCCCCATCCCCCTCGATGCATTACTAACTATCTCCTTGGAAAAACCTTTCGTCAAAGGGTTCGCGATATTCTCCTTAGACCTCACAAAGTCAACAGAAATAACGCTAGTTGAGATTAGTTGTTTTAGGGAATTGTGTTTTCTACGAATGTGTATAGACTTCCCATTATAGTTGCTGTTTTTAGCATTAGCTATTGCAACTTGACTATCACAATGTATAGATATAGCTGGCACAGGCCTATTCCAAAGAGGAATGTCTTCTAAAAAGCATCTTAGACAAGCGGCTTCCTCTCCTGCTTTATCTAACGCAATAAACTCTGATTCCATAGTAGATCGAGCTATACATGTCTGTTTGGAACACTTCCAAGATACAGATCCGCATGCTAGAGTGAAAATATATCCATTCGTATACTTAGACTCCTCTTAGTCTGATATCCAGTTTGTATCAAAAAATCCTTTAAGGACCACAGGGTATCTCTCATAACTTAAACAAAAGTTCAAAGTGTACTTCAAGTACCTTAACAATCTAATAAGTGCATCCCAATGCTCCTGCCCTGGATTACAAGTATACCTACTCAACCTACTTACAGCATAAGCAATGTCTGGTCTCGTACAATTCATCAAATACATCAGACTTCCTATGACACGTGAATACTCAAGTTGTGACACTCCATTACCCTTATTCTTTTTGAGTCTACAACAAGGATCATACGGTGTACAAGCAGGTTTACAATCAAACTAGTTATATTTCTTAAGCACAGATTCAATATAATGAGATTGACTAAGACTACATCCATTAGAATTTCTTCTAATCTTCATACCTAAGATTACATCAGCGGGGCCTAAGTCTTTCATGTCAAAGTTCTCATTTAGCATGCTCTTTGTGGAATTAATTAAATCCATGTTTGTAACAAGTATAACCATATCATCAACATACAAGCATACAATCACACAGGTATCATTCACAAGTTTAGTATAAACACACTTGTCATATTCATTTATTTTAAAACCACTAGAAATCATTACATGATCAAATTTTTCATGCCACTGTTTAGGTGCTTGTTTCAAACCATACAAAGATTTTTTCAATTTACAAACTTTGTTTTCACAACCTTTCACTACAAAGCCCTCAGGTTGGTCCATATAAATTTCTGCATCTAATTTACCATTTAGAAAGTTGTTTTTACATCCATTTGATGTATTTCTAAGTTATGAATGGCATCAATAACAATTAACATCCTAATGGAAGCAATTCTCGTAACAGGTGAATAAGTATCAAAGAAATTTACACCTTCTATTTGTTTATAGCCTTTAGCTACTAATCTAGCTTTGTATTTTTCCACAGTTCCATCTACCTTACGTTTTCATTTGAAGATCCATTTACAACCTATGGGTTTACACCCTAGAAGTAAATCTACAATCTCCCAAGTATCATTTTGTATAATGGAATCTATTTCACTAATGGTAGATTCTTTCCACCATGGAGCTTCAAAGAAGTCATGGCTTCTCTATAAGTCTGTGGATCAGTCTCAGCTAAGCATGTTATGAAGTTTGTCCCAAAAGATTTTTTAGTTCTAAGTCTTTTACCTCTTCTAGGGTCAAATTCATCTTCCTCTACAGGTAATATCTGACTAGTAGAAGGGACATTTAGGGAATCAACACATATCATGCGAGATTCAGATTTCAAAGGAAAAATATTTTTCAAAGAACACAACATCCCTAGATTCCATAATAGTATTCAAACCAATTTCAGATATTTCAGAACTCACAACCATAAATCTATATGCATTAGTATGTTCAGGATACCTTATGAAGACACAGTCAACAATTTTGGGTCCTATCTTGGTTCTCTTAGGTGGAGGAATGGACACCTTAGCCAAAAACCCTCACACTTTAAAGTATGCATAAGAAGGTTGTCTACCTTTTCATAACTCATATGGAGTTTTGTCTGATCCTTTAAAGGGTACTCTGTTCAAGACATAGCAAACTGAGAGGACGGCCTCCCCCCCACAAGTTTGCAGGTAGTCCTGAACTAATTAACATGGCATTCATCATCTCCTTAAGGGTTCGCTTTTTCTGTTCAGCCACACCATTAGATTGTGGTGAATAAGGAGGGGTTACTTCATGTATAATGCCATGTTCTATGCAAAAATCTCCTATAGGAATTACATACTCACCACCACGGTCATACCTAACAGTTTTAATGGTAGTACTCATTTGGTTTTCAACTTCTAGTTTATATATCTTAAAGGCTTCTAAGGCATCATCCTTTCCTTTAAGTAAATATATGTGACAATACCTCGTATAATCATCTATAAAAGTGACAAACCATTTCTTACCACCTCTAGTTTGGACTGATTTCATGTCAACTAGGTGTGGCTGAATTAATTCTAAGGGTTTATAATTTCTCTGAATATTTTTCCTATAATATTTTTTAGCATATTTTGATTCTACGCATATTTCACATTTATGTTCATTTTCTAAACTAAATTTGGGTATGCAGCCTATGCTAGCCAGTTTATTCATTGATTTATAGTTTACATGACCAAGTCTACCATGCCAAACATTCAATGACACACAAACATAAGCAGAAGAATCAAATTTATTCATTTCAACAGAGGTTACATTAAGTTTGTAAAGACCCTCAGTCTTATAACCCTTTCCTACATAATCTTTACCCCTAGTAACAATAACTTTCCCAGATTCAAAAACAAGTTTAAAGCCCTTATCATCTAATACACCACAAGATACAAGATTTTTGCAGATGTCCGGAACATGAAGAACTTCATTCAATGTGAAATTTTTGCCATAAGTGAGCTTTATCCCAACCTTGCCTTTTCCCGCAACCTGTGCTGCGGACGAGTTACCCATGTAGAGTTTTTCTCCTTCCCCTACCTTCTGATAGGTGGTGAACATATCTCTGTTTCCGCAGAAATGCTTGGTAGCACCAGAGTCTACCCACCAGTCTCTCACATTGGTTACCAAATTGACTTCAGACACCGTGCCAGAAAACTCGTTCTTGTTGTTTTTAACCAAATTAGCATTGTTTTTCTTCTTATTATTAAAGTCCTTATGCTTTATACAATGCATTGCCATATGGCCAGGAATTCCGCAAAAATAACACGCACCTTTAATTTTACCAATGCCAGATTTGAGTTTCGGAAAAGTACCTTCTTGTGCGGACCAGGCTTGCGGTTACTGCGGTCGCTCTTTTCAGTATTGGAAGACTTGTGTTCAAGTACATGAGCTCTGTTGGAAATGTCCCTTGAGGAAGATACGTTCTTGTCTTTGGAACACATCAATTCTTCCACTTGAATCTTCTTACCCAGTTCAACCATACTGACTTCACCAGTCTCATGTCTCAATCTTCGTTTGTATTCAGACCAAGAAGATGGTAATTTCTCAATCAATGCATACACTTGAAACGTTTCATCTATCACCATACCTTCATCAATAATTTCATTGATAATGCGCTGAAGTTCAAGGAATTGGTCAACCACAGATTTGTCATTTGTCATTTTGTATTCCAGGAACCTGCTACCAAAAACTTCTTACTACCAGCAGTTTCCGCTTCATATTTTGCTTCTAAGGCAGCCCATAAGTCAAACGCAGAAAAGTTTTCTTTTGCATTATAGAAATCATACAGAGCATCTTCTAAACAGTTCAAAATGTGATTTTTGGCCATATAGTTCTGTCTACCCCAACTTTCTAAGTCTCTTTCATTTCCCGCATCATTCAAGGTCTCATCAAAAGGTTTCAGAACTAATGCATCCAACATATGAAAACTCATAAAGAACGGCATCTTGGATTGCCATCATTTGAAATCTTTGCCATTGAATTTTTGTGGTCTGTCAACATCACTTTTAGCCATTGTTACAGAAGAAATAGATATTGCGTTAAGATTGGTTGTTCTGGAACAAGGAAAAACACTAAACAAAAGAAATTTATTAAGGTTAAGAAATCTCTGAATTGATACACACAATGGACAGAGCCACCTGCTCAGCAAATTGTCCTTAACACAATAGTCCTCGGGTACTCCTCAAGAATGAGAGATGCTATACCCCAACAGAGGAGATGTGTCCAGGATAGAACTGCCCGTTATGACTAGTATAAGCACAATACTAATCACCCTCAAACGAACTCAACAACAATTGATAGGGAAGGGAAATAAACAAGCAATGTGCGCAAAACAAAGCAAGAAGAGGGGAAAAGAGCTAGGGATAGTAGCCTTCTCTGGAATGCTTTGAAATGAAGAATTCTCTTTTCTTTTATAGGCAAAGATGGAGTGAAATCAGCGCAGTAATAATTGAGAATAAATAAGTGCGAAATTTAATTTTGAAAAGGTAATAAAACGAGCAAAATTTATTTTCTATTATGACAAGAGTTATACTCGCCGGGTCAGACGCCCCCACAATTAAAACAAAATTTAATGTTCAAAAAACGTAAGTCTTGGTTGGCCCGAAGCCTTAGCTACGCCTTCACCCGCAAGCATACTCACTCCCGCAGCAGTAGCAGTAGCCACAGTCGCACCTGCAAGTCCGCAAGCCGCAACCCGCAACCGTGCGTGCTTCGGTGCGAAGCACCGCACTTGTGTGAAAAGTATGTTTGCTCTAACTAGCCATTGCCTTAGTCCTCCCTAACCACAAAAGCTTCTAAACCCTAAGGGCCCTCCCTTAGATGTAATTTTTGTGGTAATAAAGAGAGGAATCATCTTTAGTCTCTCCAATGTGGGACTAAAGGTTCATTCACAAAAGTGAAAATGAGCTAGTGATTCTTAGTGACCAATGGGTCACTAAGATCCATACTAAGACCAATAAATCATTTTTAAATTCATTTTCTCCAAACAGAAACCAAGAAAAAGGAACCAAGAAAAAGGCGACGACTTAGGTGGATCAAAGAAACTCTTACCTGCTCACATTAGCTAAAGCTCGATTGGACTGTACCCGAAAAGAATGTTCAAAGTTAATATCCGTTAAGACGTGCTCCACATTATTATCATTGAAGATTCGGTCACTGTCATTATTCCAAATGCTCCAACATCTATAAATTGCTTCCTAATTAACTTTTATCTCAAATTAATAAACTACTTTTGAGCTTAAGGGTCAGGTCTCATAATAATGTTATGAACTTGATTCCCTTCATTGATGGAAAGATACAAGTGTGTGGTTACAAGATCTTATTTGCTTGATCTTTTTCTGATATTAGCACTGGTCGATCATTTGCACACTGGCAACCGATTTAAATGTTAAACCGTAAATTCATGATCAGAAACACACAATTGATTATCAAACTTTACTTGGATCAGATTAATCAATCAAACATATCAGGATTACATCTCACAATATATAATATTCCCTTCATTTTAAAATGATAGGCTTGTTTATGTAGAAATTAACAAACCTATCATTTAACACGGAAGGAGTATTACCGATTAACATGCAATCTGTGATTAATTATTCAAGTTGGTCACATTCACTTGAAAAGGCAACACATATTTAAATAGAAATTAGACAAACTGATCACTTATCTTACTATTCAAAGAAACTACAAAACCAGGTTTAGGTTTAAGCAACATATCACACGACCTCCAAACTCCAAACACACAAATATTTTACAAACTTTATACACATAATGATATCACACAAAAGCAAACAGTTCTTCACTATAAGCATGCAAAGAGAAGAAGACAGGAAACTAGGGTTATGATTCCACAAAACCCATTTCTATCTCCGAGTACTAACATGTCCAACCCAACTTAAGTAGTTAAGACTAGATTGTGAAATTTAAAAGATCAGATTGCTTGAACCATCCTTGTTTGCATCCGTTAAAGCATCGATTTGCCAATGGTAGATGAATAACAACAACAAGAAGAAGAACAACAACAAGAAAAGACATGATCAGCTCTTTCGAAGAGCTATTTTCAAACCTAAGTCTTTCAAATGAAAAGTAACAATAAAACTTCGGCACCTGATTTGTATACCGTGTCTATATATATACTGGTGTCTGTTTCAAATATATATAGAAGCAATTATGTGTCACGGACATGAAAGGTATCAGGGACTTTGACAACGATATCATACATATGTGTAGATTTGAACTTGGAAAAGTCATTAGGTAGAGAAATTAGATCAATCGAATTTCTTTTGTGAAATTGGAGAAGATCTGCATCATCGTAGTACCTTTCCCAACCCAAAGCGGTTAAAATTCGTTCCAGCTGAGAATAAGATCTTATCTTTTGATTCGTCGGTACATGAACAAGTACTTTGCTAGTAGCCGGATTCTCGACTAGACGAATTACACCATTTTGCTTGAATACCCAAACTCCTGACATTTTCTTTAGCTAAGTACTATTCAGATTAAGTAAGTAGGGTTTGGGAAAATAAACAAGAAGAAGAAGATGAGCAGGAGGAATGATTGTATGATGAGGAGTAAGATTTAGTGTAGGGTGTTAGGGTTTATATATGAGTTGAGATTATAAGCAACTTAATAATTTTGGGAGTGGGTTATAAAGGAGAATTATTCTTTGTTTGCCTTTTGGTAGAGAATATAGATAATGTGGGTCGTATTGGGTTTAATTAGAAGACTACATAAGTGCCACATGGGACCAATATTTTCCTTTTCATAGGGCACAGATACCATCCATCTCTGGGGACTGGGGAGTGACTAGAGCAAGGCAAGTTGGAGAATCACTAAGGTTTTAATATTGTTGATGAATTTTCTCCCTACTGCCCACTTAAGGAATCATTCTTCTTTCCCATAGCCAGCTTTCCATATGAATCATACACATAAACAAACGTTCACTTCCTTGCACGGGGTGTTCACGTGAAATGATAGACCCACACAAAGAGATTGTGACTGTTATTTCAAACAATCAATGTGTGGCTAAAGGATTGGCAACGTAAGGGTTCACAGCATCGATAGTTGCGGTAACACCGGGAAATTTGTTTTTAATTTCACACTTGCAACGAAGGGGGGACGGGCTTATAATGGGGCTAAATTAGGTTGCCCGTGTCAAATTTTAGATAACTGTTTAAAGTTATGGATAGTTCGTACCTAATTATATTTCAGTCCATTTATAATCAATAATATTAAAAATGATACAAAATAAATTCACCGTACTAAAAATTGTTTATATATTTAACGGTGACTAAAATCTTCTTTTTAATTGGTGGGTGAACATTATACTATTTAATTCTGATTGATGGGGTTATTAAACTCTTCTTTTTTATTGTCTTAATGCATAAAAACCAACTAAAAATATAATTTACATCGAATCTGGTGTGTAACATGGGTTTCTTTCCATTATGATTATGTTGTTCTTATTATTACTCCTTAAAAGTTAAAAGGGGATATTTTTTTCCATAAAATATAATCTTCCAAATAACATAATTTTATTTGTGTATTTTAAAAGTAAATCATGTTTGCCTACTAAATATGTAGATAGGTCTAAAATAAAAAAAATCGCGGCCTTTGACAGTCTTACCGACATTGGTAACATTAGACCTTCCCAAGGAGAACTTTGAAATGGTAATATTTTTACATTCCATTTACAATGAGCCGATAATAAGTTGTCAAAAATGATGCTTTCCCGTTTGACTAGCAATGAGTCGATAGTAGTTGTCAAATTCGAATAAACTATCTTTTGCAAAGACGGGGTGAAAAAATGAGAAAATGGGCCATATGTCCATAAAAATTTAAAACCTGGTTCTAATTGACGGATAAAGTATTGGGTTTGATGAATTGGACGGGAACCAATAAAATCTAAAACTGATAAAAATACCCTTTAACCTATTTGAAATTGGTTCCTCTCTTTATCACATTCTATATCGAACCCCTCTAAAATCTCCTCCCTTTCTCTACTGTCTCCTCCATCTCTACCATCATCAATAACCACCACCTTTTTTCTTTCTCCACCGCCTCCATCATCATATTTTTCCACATCTTCATCATCGTTAGCAACTACCACCACGTCTCTTTCTCCACAGTCTCCAGCTTCAAACGACATCAACAACAACTACCACAAACATAGACTCTTCCATCATTAAAGATTTCTAAATGCCCTAATTAGAATTAGAGTTTGAATCAATTAATTTCACAAAATAACTCTTTTGATTTCTAAATGCCCTAAATCTCCTTTTGATTTTTATTTTTAGATTGGCATGCATTTATCGATGAATTGGTTGATTTTGTTTTCATATAAATGGATGTAACTAAGTGATTTGTCTCTGAGATGTAACTGAATGATTATATCTTTGATTTCTTATGATTGAAAGTTGAATTTTTTTATCATTGATTTGTTGAATTTCTTATGATTGATGTGGATGAAAATGTTTTAGATGGGTATATATGTTTAAACTAGGATGAAACCGGTTTCATCCTGTTTTACATTGGCTTGAATTTGGTTTCACCCATTTTTAAACTAAGATGAAACCAGTTTCATCTTGGTTTACATTAGGTATATATATACACATGTTTAAACCAGGATGAAACCGGTTTCATCCTGTTTTACATAGATTTTATTTTGATTTTACCCATGTTTAAACTAAGATGAAACCAGTTTCATCATGTATTAGATATTCCTTAAGAGAGACATGAAGAACAAAACTTACTACATATATACTGAGCAGCTGGATCAAAGTGGGTGTTAGGTCCCCTTCATAAGAATTTAATTTATATGTTCTACATGTGACCAATAGTATAGTGGTGGCTTCCTAGCTATTCCTTTTGCATGTTTTGTTCTTTTGCAATTGAATTTGAAAGAGGCTATTATATGAATGATCACACGTAGATAATATTTATATACAATTGAATTGAATTTGAAAGACGCCATTGAATTTGCATTTAATTTTTATGTTTTCATGTTGCATAGATAATATTTATTAAGAAAACATTATAAAAGAATATTCCTACGACACTCCAAGATGATGTATACTGTACCCACCATTCCCTTTTTGATATCTTTGAACACTTTCTTATCTAACTTATGAATGCTTGAGCATATTTTTATGAATTATTCAGGTTCAACTCCAAAACTTTAGATTTGGTTGAGTTTTTTTTTTCACACATGTTTAAACTATGATGAAATTGGTTTCATCCTGTTTTAGATTGGGTTGAAATTGGTTTCATCATGTTTAGATTGTGTTGAATTTGGTTTCGCCCATGTTTAAACCAGGATGAAACTGGTTTCATCCTTTTTTAGACAGAGTTGAATTTTTTTTCTCCCATGTTTAAACTAGTTTCATCCTTTTTTAGACAAAGTTGAATTTGGTCGTCCATGTTTAAACTAGGACGAAACCGATCCCGACCAGATTATTGATGTGGAATTCTGCAATAACGCATGTTATGATGGTGTCCATAATTGGTGCTACTGTTGTGGTGCTTGACTAGAATCCTAACATTAAGCTGGTATCGACTATGTATGCTTTCTTTACATTGATTTTTTTCTAATTTTTGCTCTACTTTTTTATACCAGTGGACTTGTATAGAAGATGCAACAAGGACTGATTCAATTATTATTGTAAGGCATCAAGCTATTAATATTTCTCCATTGAGGAGAGTTAACCAGGATGTACCTTCTCACAACTGGTGCTCGACAAAGTGCATTTAGGAATGTAAAGACAACCACCAAGTGCCTTGCTAATGAGCTTATCAAAGCATCCAAGGGTTCCTCTAACAGGTACGCGAATTTTTTTTGTTTTCTAGTTTACCTTGTATGTCAAATCATTTCCAGATTTCCTTGTACATCAAATCCAAATAATATTAGGTACCTATTTAAGAGGCTTTGTTTGATGCCCAGTGGTGTAATAGGGCCTTAATTTCTGTTCTTATTATTGCGTAAATACCTTTAAGATATAAAAGTAGGTAACTAATGTGTAATCATCTTCATTCACAGTTCTGCAATCAAGAAAAGGGATGACATTGAACGTGTTTCCAAGGCCAATCGTTGATTCTACAAATTGGTTATTTTGTAATCTGAATTTGCAAGAGGATTTTGTCAGCTTTAGTACTAGTATGTACTTTTTTGAGCACAAGTGTAGTGTCTTATGCTAATCATGTTTAAAAGTATGATAACTTAATATCTGAACTAATTAATAAGTTTCTAAATGTTTGATTTTTTTTATTATGCTTCCCTTTTTTTACCTCTTTGGCGTTCTGGCATTTATGTGTTATGTTGCTTACTATGTAAAAGCTAGGTGTTCCAACTTCTAACTACTGCTTTTGGTCTACTGGTTATAACGTGTATCCTAACATTAATGTGATTGGTGAAGTTGGTAGTTGTTTTGTGGTAACATGTTATATTTCAAATTTCTGGTCTGTGATAGTTATTAAGCCTGTATGAGTTTCTTCCAAGATATTTAGGTGGAGAGAGGATAAATAAGGGTATTTTAGTATCTGGATATAAAAATCAGTTATAAAGTTTGGACGAAATATCCAATTTGGATATTAGAAAAGTATTTTAAATATTTTTGTGTATTTAAATGGTATCGAATCTTACATGTCTTTTAGACCCATAAAAAACAATACAAGGATTATTGAACCAATTAATTGAAAAAAAACTTTGAAATAAATTGAGCATGCTTAGTTGTAGCTTGAATTTCTCCCGTCGTACTCTAAATGTATTATTTCATTTCATATCTTAGTACTACGTCAGCATTCTTAGTTCTATATTGTTTTATGATAAAACTCTTCTCTTTGTCGTAGAAGGTTTACTTGCTTGCTTCACATTTAGAAATTTTCATTCAAGAAGTTCTTCCCCTAAGAGCATCTCCATTAAAGAGTTGAAATTTTTTTTTTTTATGATATGTAGGATTTTAGATCCCCATTTAAAAAAAAAACTCCAATAATAAGTTCTACAAAAGAGGAGGGATGGCAAAATAAATACAAAATTCTTCAAGAAAGTCTTATCTAGACTTTCGGAATGATCTCCATGTCATCAATTTAACTATTTTTTTTTATTTTAGTTATCGTTTAAAATTAAAATAAGTTAATAGAAAAAAAAAATTAGTTTACTTTTTAAATTAGTTATAACCATCTATAAATATTTAAATTAAAACCTTGTGCTATTAGAGATGATTTATGAGCCAAAAAATAACATTTCTCCAGAATATATAAACTTTCATGAATAAAAATATAAATAATACCGTCGTATAAGATTTTTAGTATCCACTATTATGGATGCTCTAAGTCAGAATTGTGGACTGTAATACTCTATGTTATACTTTTCAAGGAAGAATACTACCAGGATAATTAAGATGGCATTTGTAAAAACAAAGTAGTTTGTAAAAGCACTATCATTTAAAATGTATGCTTAAAAAAATCATTGAAAATATAATGAATGAAAATTCAACCGATGGATGAACATACAAGAGGAGAGAAATTGTTAGAAAAAAAAAAGTGAGAATTGTTTCAAAAAATAAAACTTATATATCTGGTCTGCTTCTTGGCCTCATCATCTGGTAGCCAATATAATCCAATCAACAAGGTTAAGGCCGACTCAAAAGCGGACTCGGGATATTAGAATCTGAACTCAGAGTTCGAGTTTGGTTTTGCTAGGTCCAATACAAGTGTATAAAAGAAACTTTTTGCTAGATACCAGGGTGGATGATGCAACTCCATCCATGAATTCATATGAATTGTGACTATCGTATTGCCACCCAGACATAAAGCTGACGACATACAGAATGGTGCATAACCAAAGTAAAGTTTCTTTTTGTCTATCGGATTGGGTTGGTAGACCCGGAGACAGAGTCGTCTCCCAATCAAAAACCAGAGACTTATTTACATCTTTTTGATTGGTCGAAATTTTCCGTATGAATATCAAAAGCTCAATGCATATTATGACAAACAAATATCTCCATATCTTATTTGTAGCCATTGGATTGATGACATACCCGAGGATTATAATGGTAAGATATTTTGCTAATTTTGGCCAATATACATTTAATGCGTGCATAAATCGCCATAAAACAAGCATCCCATGTCCAAGTGACCAAACCAACCGCTATAAAGCACCGATACTGATATGGAGATATTGATATGAAGATTCATCAATTTTTAAAAACTAAGAATATGAGATGCGGTGGGATATTCTTACTTATTAAAAATATTTTATATAATAATAATTTATTCTAGTAAAAAATTTATATAAAATAAAAATCATAAATATTATTTGGAAGTTGGAATGTTAAAAATAAAATAAAAACTATCTAACATCTCAATCATCCATCACTCATCAATATTGTCTTCATCAAAGAGCATTCTTCTAGTTCTGACTCGTTAAGTGAAATATTTACAACTTCAAGTTCTCCACACCGTCAAGTGGATCAATGCATCTCCACTAATATCCCACATTCTACTTTTCCATTTTGTATAATTTTTACTTTTTCGTGAAAGGAGATGAAGATTACTATGAACATACACTAAATCCTCAGCACGTTGGGGTCCAATCTTGTTTCTCTTTATAGAATATGTAAAATTATATGTGCTCTTTGACATAGTGACACCATTACAAATGATTGACCCTAGATGTTAGTAGTGGAGTAAGTTGGATACTTTTTATTAACATAAAGCTTCATGGCATCAATTCACGATGATAAAAAACCATGAAGGAGTGAAAAGATAGTTATGCCAATAACATCTTGATATTAACGCTCGAGAGTCATAGAAATTGATAGTGATGCACGAACATCATGATGCTACTCTTTTCGATGGATAATCAGTTCCGAGTGATAATGCATCGATTCGGTGTTGATATGAAGCATTGACATCACCTCATAGCTGATGCAAGAAAATGGCATCATCACTTCGCAAGTAATGCAAGCTCTGGGTATCACTTTGTGGATGGTACAAACTCATGGTATATTAGAATCTCATAGTTGTAAATGGTGGAATTTTGACAAATACAAAAATGTAAAAAAATAATTTATGTCCCATATCACAAATATAGAAATTATAAATTTATATTATGTACCGTATAAGAAATATGGAGTCTGGATTTCTATCTCTCATTCCATGCTAATCTTATAGCCTTTCCATAAATATATACATACATACAATATCAGAGCTTCGCTCAGCTGAACTTTCGATATTCTACGTACATATGACATTTGAACTTGTGCCGCAATGATTCCCCGGTTGAATTCTTTGGTTCAAGTATCAATATCCGTAACAATCCAGAATCTACACAAAAAGAAAAGTGCGCAAAACCGTAGCATGCACGACGCTGGTGATAGACACATATTTGTGTCTAATTTGATCTCACTTCTCTATTCTTGTTAGTCCTTATTTTGTACTAACATTGTATTTTCATTGTGTTTGTAGGTATTTTTGAGAAATAAATAACCGTGAAAAATTGGCTGAAAAGTATTAAAGACATCCTCTTTTTGGATACAGGCACCCCCATCGGATAAAGGCACCCAGCAGATGGTTCAGGGACCCCACCTTGTTTGAATTTGGAAACTAAATTTTGCAGGAACTTCAATTATATTTTGCGTGAACCTGGAAGAAAAATTTGTTGGAGATATTCACGGAATTAACACACAATATTCTCTTACCTAATTGATATCAACTTGTATGGTGAAATCCATAACCTCAGTATTTGTGAATATTATTTTCATATTTTGTGTATATTTTTAGTTTAAAATTAATTTATTTAAATCTAAAATCAATCTTCACAAGTTCGAGAGTTTGAAACCCTTTTCTTACCACTATCACAAAAAACATCAGTTGGGCTAGTCCCAACGCCAATACCTAGTACGCACGGTGATGGGCTTTTCCCATATCCAATGCCTAGTATGCACGATGTTGGGCTAATCCCGGCGCCACCTTCTCTACCGCATCCCCAAGAAAAAAGCGCTTGGCTAGTCCCAACACTATCCTCCATGTCCTTGAGAGTACAACGCTGGGATAGTTCTAGCCAGACCTACCTTGCGCCACTTCTTCTATGGACGGTCCTTTAACACCCCTTTGCATATCTGGTCTTCGAGCACTTCTTTGTACCGTCCTTGAGAACTTTTGCATAATGTTGACTTCGAACATTTCCAAGCTTGTGCACTTCCAGGCTTGTGCATTTCTAAGCTTGCGAATAACTAATGATTAAACCCTGAAATACTTTATAGCTTAACTCTTTCATTCGCAACGAATGCTCCTCAAATTGCTCCTTTGAGCTTAAATGTGCTATCATAGCACTTTGCTTAAATATAAGCCACAAATAATGCGCCAGTCCTCTCGGATGCACCACAATCAAGAAGCAATGCCATAAAATACGCATTGAAACTCTCGTCTAGGCTAACCTTAGCCTTTTTTTTTTTTCATATTGGCGCCAAGATAGCATTAGCTATTTAGCTTAGCACAGCATTGGCACCAGTTAGCCACAATAGCGCTAAAAGTGCTAAATTTTTTGGCACTGAAACTTAGCACATGAGAAGCGCTAAATAATCAAAAAACGTTCTTAGCTAAAACATTTTAGCCTAATAAAGCCTTAGCCAACGTATCATAACCTTGGCACCTAAATCCTAGCACCGAAATGCTAACCCTAATCTAAGCGCCAAATGTGATAACCCTAGTGGCCAAATGCTCAACAAGGCATATACGCCTCCAAAGCTGCGTCCTTAGCTTTGTGACTCCCTTGCCAGATCCGAGACGCCCTTGCATATCTCCTTGACGCCCTTGGTTCATGTCCAAGTTCATAGCCCTAGCTTCCTTGGCGTCGCATCCATGACGCCCTTGGATTCCCCTCAACGCCTATGGCATTCACATCCCTATCCTTGGCGTACTTGCCTCTCCGTGGCACCATTGCTTGGAATTGTGACTTCCTTGCCTCTCTGTGGCGCCCTTGCTTGGCTCCGTGACACCATTTCCTCTCCGTGGCGCCCTTGCTTGGCTCTGTGACGCCCTTGCCTTGGCGCCCTTGACTCGTATGCGCCATATATCCTCTGCGTCCCTTGACTCATATGAGCCATATCTGTTATATGTCCTGGTGGCCAGCCCAGCGCATCCCAATATCTTATGCGTCACTAGCAATCTTGGCGCATCATCTAGCTCCTATGCGTCTTTAGCCAAAGGCTAGAGAGCCCCATAATGGCTAATACGTTTCTAGCTTCTCTGGCATGCCCCATAGGGGCTAATGCATCCCTAGCATCTTCCATGACTTGGCCAATAGGTCTCAAGCTCTAGTACGCCTCTTGTCCTAACATGCTCATACTTAGCGACTTAGCCACAGGTACGTGTGTTAAAACCTTAGTGCTAACTATATAATTGAAGTGCTAACTCTTATCCTTCTTGGTACTAGCTTCCTAGACCTAGTACAATTGATATTTACTAGAGGATATGCATATTGGTCTTGTTCCTGAGACGCTATTACATTAGCCTATTATATTAAAAGAATTAGTGCATTCTTATTCGAACTAGGTAGCTATTGTTAGCTTTGCGAGCTACTTTCCTCAGAAATACGCCTTTCTTATCAATATAGGTCCTAAATTGAGTCTTATATGACTTTCAGTAAGTCTCCTTGCTCAAGGAGCCCTCTATGACATTTGGCCTCAAATGCCTCTCAGACTTACAATAAGTCACTTTTAAGTTAATACTTAGCCATTAATATGCCACATTATTTTCAATAAAGTACATGGTCACTAAACTTCCCATTCTTGACCCTAATCATTATGATTATCAATTTAGTGAGTCACACAAATTGTCTCACCGACTTAACAGGTCATTTGACTTGACTTGACTTAATCAAAACCATAGTGGCTTATAACTCCACTATTTCCACGAGATATCAAATACAACATGGGGGGATTCTCATTGGGGTATTGGTATGGCGGTCTACAGCATCGTATGTCGTGACACAACCTCACGAACAAGAAGGTAACAAGAAGTGGGAGGTTACAGAGTAGTTGAGAGGATGAGGAGTAGTGGTCATACATGTCTTACCCACTTTTTTGGAACTGCCCCACTAAAATCTCCACAATCATCACTTCTCCACCTTTCGCTAACTTCCACGACTTACGATAAATTAGTGTGTCTCCTCTTTAAACTATAAATAGATGATTTTTATTTATTTGAAACAAGACAGAATGAGACAACCATAATCTACAGAATTAGCGATTCTTCTTCACACACTAGTAATATTTCTCAACCTTCTTTGTTTCCCTCCCCTAAGACCTACCCAAATCGTTTCCATCTTCGTAATTGAAGCAGGACGTGAATGGCCATTTCTTGGTTTAGGCTCGTCCTGTTCGAGCTTGATCTCTCGAACCTACCTGAAAGTACCACTTTTCAGTATATTTATTTTCACCCTAAAACAATCGGTGGCTACAACGGGATGTCATCCTCTCGATTATAAAAGCCAATTTTCAGTTATTTCAAAAATGGTGGATCTTAAGTTTGGAGCGGTTTCAACTCCCATTGTTGGTTCTAGTAGTGGTGGTGGTGGTGATTCTGAAAATACCACTATTTCTAATGAAACTCCTCGTACCAATTCTACTACCACACCTCTTCTCGGTGACAAAATCGCTGAAGACACCGAGAATACTCAAACTCCGGTCAACATAGCCGATCTGATGAGGAGACATAAAGTCCTTGTCAGACCTCAAGTGGACATGGCTACTACTTATAAGGAAGTACTCGCTTGTCTCAAGACCCTGACAGAGAAACTTTCCCCGGAACAACGTTATCGCCTAATGGAGCATACCAGAACCAACTTTGCAGCAGCTGCTGATGCTGAAACGTCTGGGGCTCAAAAAGAAAAATGAGTTCTTATCATCCCTGATCGACCACCACAAAGGTACCAGCAATCCAATTTCATCACCCATGAAGATCTGGAGAGACTCCTATGAAACCATGGCAAAGAGGGCTCATCCTTGGCCCATCAACATCAACCTCCCTACCCGCTTGAAATTCAAGGGATTCCTCTGCCGGGAGGTTACTCACCTCTGATTTTCTTATTGTGCGATGGTTGAAAACACCAGGAACACCCAAATGCCCCTCAACATTGTTGATCTGATATGGAGACAAAATTTCCTTCAAGAACACAGAAAGACATTGCTACCACCAAAGAGAGGTATTCACTTTCCTCATGACTCTAATAGAACGATTCTTCTCAGAATAGATCTATCACCAGTTGCAACAATTCAAGATTCCAAGCCTACCAACGTCAACAATACCATAATCAATATTCAAGAGGATCACGAGATCTACATCCAAGGGGGACAATTCCAAGAAGGACAATGACTGGAAAGGCTTTTACTATTTCAGGGCAAAGTGGACCCGTCTCGCTTCAGCAACATCTCTTGGTCCCGGAGCCTCCTCCTGGTCTGAACGCCTCCTCTTGGTCCCGACGCCTTCTCTTGGTCCTAGCGCACCCTCTCTGTTGGAGCATCCGTCTGGTCAGTAAGAACTACAACATCCGATCATCTGTGAGGTCTTGTCAGAACGAAGGGGTCAAAAGGGAGGCCTCATATCAGCAAGTGCCATGAATCAAACACTCACCATCAGCCTCAGCACAAAAAAAAAAGACAAGCTCTGCTCCAAGTCCCAGAAAGAGCTTTACACGGATAACAACGAAAACTTAAGACGGCTCCAGCATTCTTAGATTTTCCTTTTATGAGAATCCTCTGTCAGTCAGAAACTTCAATTTCTCCAAGGAGCATGTCAACCGAAGAGTCACAACCCTGATGAGATCACAATGAGACGCCCCCGAGTTTACTTCAAATAACACAAATATGATTGGGGACTTCTCAAAGAAACCCATCTCTCAACATCGACTCAGTTCCTTAAGAATATTTCTTCTCTGCTGCAAGCTTCAACTCTTGAGAAAACCTTTCGACTTCGCCTCTAGCCTCGATCACTGCATTCAAACTTACAAATCTGCCTACTTCAGCAAAGTACTTGCGTACGTCTCCTAGATAACGGTGAACTCATGTGGTTCCAAGGTCGGAGTTATCATCCTCGTTCATAATTTCCTCTCATTCTTTGAAGAGGACTCCAGAAACTTCATTCCGAGAAACCATCTCCTCTCAACATAAATGGATGAGACAACAAACCCCTAACACGTGAGCGTCTTTGGAGGATCCTACCAAAGAGGAATCAACGCTAATACCCGCATAAGGTATCCAACTAGCACATTCCCTACTACACTTCCATTCTACATATCAACGTCAGTAGGAGCATCATCCTCAAAAATTTCACGAAGGGGAGCTTTCATATGGTTTTCAGCATGGGGAGGTACACTATCCACATCAAAATTAATGGTAACTCTTGTTCCTTCTCCAACAAGCCCAACTCTCTAATTTAATCATTCCTCCCACAAAAAGTAGAAATGTTAAAGGCATATTAAGTCAGAACATCTCAAACATGAAATTTTTCAGTAAGAACCACAAAAACTACTATATATATCTAAAAATGTCATATACATTCATTATGAAATAATATTTGAAGTATTTCATGAGCCCAACCCATTACAAGACGTTTTACAAAAAACGCCTCAGAAATAATTTTCACTACCTCTCGGAAACTCTGAAGCTGGCAACAATTAGTGATGAATCTAGGCATGGTTTTTATATTAAAATTTTTGTATTGGTGTCTACTACAATGTGTTAAAAGGGAGCATTAATCGGACAAGCGAGCTAAGAGTTATGGAAAAAACGATTAGTGAAGTTGATTCTGAAAACTGTCGGGATTTTCCTGGATACTTCCTGAGTTCTACTGTTTGGTCGTTTTGATGCCCCAAACAAGATGAAAACCTGGATTATTTCCTATTAGGATGTAGAAATTTTTTTCTAATTCTAATAAGGATAGATGGGTCAATCATAAAAAACGAAGGTCGTATGAAGACTCTAGAGCGTTTTTCCCAAGCATTATACTTCTGAAATTTTCTAGTGACGGGAATCTTTAAAATTCTTCATGAATTTGAGCATGGATATGCTTATATGAGATTTGAAGAGTTGATATGCTCAAAATGACGGCTTCAACTTCAATTCAAATACTTGACCCAACCCCAGCGCTTCAACAACAACAAATGACGGATCCAACTTTCATGATCTTCCATGTCCTCTCAAAACTTATGGAAGCATGGACCTGTGACAACACCAAAAATTATCTTCTTCCTGGTAGCAGATCCAAGTGAGTCACACTTGGGGACTGACGACTCCTTCACTTTCGAAAGCTTAATACACTAACATCCCTCAAGTAGAAGGTCTGATTAGCAACGATGCAAGCAAAAAGACTTTTCTACATCAGTACTCACACGACTGGGGAGCCTCCTCTTCTTACTTGATCACATCCAGAAAGAAATAAATCGGTGAAGAACGGGTCAAAACATCCTTCACGAGAAGTGTTCGTCTATGTCTCTACAATGACTATCAGAAAGGCACATCAATCGGAGACCTGAGCTAGGAGATATGAATCTTACACTAAAGTCTACAAGGTCTGAAAATTCACACGAGATTACTAATCATAGATGTTTACGCATGGTTGGTTGATCTATCCAACTCTGAATTGAGTGATTCTTTTTGCATATGATAGCTTGGTATCTTGGCTTTAAAAGTTTGGGCCAAACGTCAAAATCCGACATTATATGAAACTTCAACATCTTCGAAAGATAATTATATACAAACTAGGGTTTCCAAACGGGATTCAGAAGACTCAACTTTATAGAGACCTTTTCTTCCCATGTACTTTCATCTTCTCAGACAGACCATCCTGTCAGGTCGTACTGTATCTCCCATGAAGACCTCATCAACCTTTCTACGATAAAAGCACTGGATCCCACCGCCAACCTCACCTGCTATTCTGGTGTACCACCAGCTTCTTCTGCCGGTTCCCAATATTTCCAACTTTTCTACTACTAAGTACAAGTCAAAGCATCATCTCCATGCCTTATGTCTCTCATCTACTGTCACTTTTCTGACGCTATCACTAGCAATCGATTGCTGTAATACTCAAAGTCCAAGCAAGAACCGGAATCAACTACTTTCTTACAAGGAAGTTTAAATCTAAGCTTAACTCAGCGTCAAAGACATTGCCTGGAGGAGACAGAGCTAACAATATTTCTTACTGAATACAAACATGAAGAATCGATCTAGCTGACTTGATCTCTATTTGAGATGAAGCAGACCTGTTTCAGAAAGAGAGAAAGAGAGAAAGCGCCGACCATATCCCATCTTTTTCTCACGTCAAGATGGCATTCCTGAAAAGAACGAGGCGCCTACTATCCCCATTCAAGGTTTGTGCTAAGGGGGCACATATCTCAATCTCGGGTAAGACATAGTCAACCAAGTATATTCCTTGACCAATGGGGATCCTCATAGGCGTACTCACCATGACCCTGCTGTTAGTTGTTCAACCAACATGACTGGATCATAAGTTCAACCCAGCTACACATTCCTTGGCTCACGAATTGGAAATTTCGGGCAAGAACGTGGGCATCTATTAATCACTGTCAAGACTCACGCTAAGGGGCACTTAACCCAATACCTGGAAGCCAAAAGCTGAGTATACCTTCTTCTACTCTTAAAGTTTAAATTATGTGTATATAATCATTATAAGCATACTGTCACCATCTAGTGCTTAATGTGCAACATTATTGTTCCTCACTAAGTAGGGGATTTAATTTAGATGGTGAGTTTTTGACAAGGGTTAAAATTATAAAATTGCTATTTTTCCTAGTTGCAGGAACATAGAGACATCTGCACATACTTGTGCGCATACTTCGGACTTCACTTCAAAACACAAAATATTGTATTCCTCCTCATATTCTGCGGGCGAATTGAGGATACAGTCTCTAAAAAAGACTACAGGCATTCCATGCTAACAATATAGTCTATAATTTCTACATAATAAGTCTCAAGATCCTAGATGGGTTTCCCACTAGTATAAAGCAAACTTGAATCTTCTATGAATAACTATAAACATTCTAAAATGGCCTCGTAGCCTCCTTAATACTCACAATATTTATGCCATATCGAACTAGTCTCAAGTCGCATAAATTCCACGACTGAATCCCTTGAACTTGTCTCGAGTGCTCATCGATGTTCTGGTAATATCTACCAAACTTAGGAATAACAAATGCTTAAATCCTGAAATACATTATATCTTAACGCTTTCATTCGCAACAAATTCTCCTCAAATTGATCCTCTGAGCTTAAATGTGTTATCATAGCATTTTGCTTAAATGTAAGCCACAAATAATGCGCCACTCCTCTCGGATGTGCCACAATCAAGAAGCAATATCACAAAAGATGCATTGAACCTCTCATCTAGGCTAACCCTAGCCATTTTTTCATATTAGCGCCAAGATATCATTAGATATTTAGATTAACATTGCATTGGCACCAGTTAGCCACAATAGCGCCAAAAGTGCTAACTTTCCTGGCATTGAAACTTAGCACCTGAGAAGCGCTAAATAATCAAAAATGGTCTTAGCTAACACATTTTATCCTAATAAGGCCTTAGCCAATGTATCATAGCCTTGGCATCTAAATCCTAGCACCAAAGTGCTAACCCTAATTTAAGCGCCAAATGTGCTAACCCTAGTTGCCAAATGCGCCACAAGGCATATGAGCCTCCAAAGCTGCATCCTTAGTTCTGTGACTCCCTTGCCAGCTCTGAGACACCCTTGCCTAGATCCTTGACGCCCTTGGTTCCTAGCCAAGTTCATATACGCCATAGCTTCCTTGGCGTCGTATCCATAATGCCCTTAGATTCCCCTAAACTTCCACGGACTTTTTGTCCCTAGACTTTGCGCCCTTGCCTCTCCGGGGCGCCTTTGCTTGGCTCCGTGACGCCCTTACCTCTCCGTGGTGCCCTTGCTTGGATCCATGACGCTCTTGCTTCTCCACGGAGCCCTTGCTTGGATCCGTGACGCCCTTTCTTACCTTGTGACTCCCTTTCCTTGGCGCCCTTGGCTCCTATGCGTCATAGCTCCTCTGCGTCTCTTGACTTCTATGCGCCATAGCTCTTATACGTCCCCGGTGGCCAGCCCAGCGCGTCCCAACATCTTATGCGTCACTATCAAGCTTGGCGTATCACCTAGCTCTGATGCGTCTTTAGCCAAAGGCTAGCGCGCCCCATAATGGATAATATGTCTCTAGCTTCTCTGGCATTTCCATAGGGGCCAATGCATCCCTAGAGTCCTCTATGAATTGGCCAATAAGTCTCAAGCTCTTGTACGCCTCTTGGCCTAACATACTTATACTTGGTGACCTAGCCACAAATATGTTTGTGATAAAACCTTAGTGCTAACTATACAATTGAAGTGCTAACTCCAAACCTTCTTAGTACTAACTTTCTAGCCCTAGTACAATTTATATTTACTAGAGGATATGCATATTGGTGGTATTTCTGAGACGCTATCACATTAGCCTTTTATATTAAAAGAATTAACACATTCTTATTTGAACTAGGTAGAAATTGTTAGCTTTGCTAGCTAGTTTCCTCAGAAATACGCCTTTCTTATCAATATAGGTCATAAATTGAGTCTTATATAAATTTCAGTAGGGCTCCTTGCTCAAGGAGCCCTCTATGAAATTTGGCCTCAAATGCCTCTCAAACTTACAATCAGTCGTTTTTAATTTAATACTTATCCATTAATATGCCACATTACTTTCAATAAAGTACATGGTCAATAAACTTCTCAGACTTGACCCTAATCAGTCTGATTATCAATCTAGTGAGTCACACAAATTGTCTCACCGACTTAACAGGTCATTTGACTTGACTTGACTTAATCAAAACCATAGTGGCTTATAAATTCACTATTTCCACGAGATATCAAATACAACATGGGGGGATTCTCATTAGGGTATTGGTATGGTAGTCTACGATATCATGGGTGGTGACACAACCCCCATGAACAAGTAAGTAACAAGAAGTGGGAGGTCATAGAGCAGTTGAGAGGATGGGGAGTAGTGGTCAGACAGGTCTTCCCCATTTTTTGGGAACCGCCCCATTACAATCTCCATAATCATCACTTCTCCACCTCTTCCTAACTTCCATGACTTACGAGAAATCTATGTGTGTCCTCTTTAGGGCTGTCAACGGACAAAAATCCGTCGGATTTTAACAAATCCGATAAGGTTAAGGTTAAGGGTTATCGAAATTCCAAAATCCGATAAAATCCGACGGATTCTAAAAAACCCAATCCGATAAGGTTAAGGTTAACTTATCGGATTTTTCCGATAAAATCCGAATTCTGGGTTAAAAAAAAAAAACAAACAAAGTTAAAATGACTTCTTCTGACTTCATACACATTCAAAATGTTCTAAAACAGAGTTCAGTTCAGTCTCTCAGTCTCACACATGAAAAGAAAATACAAAGACAACCCATAAAAAGTCACAAATAAATAACATGCAGCAAAAGAAATAAAGGCAATGGCAGACTGCTAGTGCTTTTGCTTGGCTGCTTGCATGTTGTTGCATCAACTTCAGTCTTCAATTTCCATATCTGCATTAGTACACAAATATCAAAATCAATCAGAAATCAGAAGAACAACAATTGAAACTATGAAAAATTGAGGATAAAGCAATAGGAATTTTTTTTTAACCTGGATCAAAGAAGTCTGGCAACCAATCACTTAGACAAAGCAATGCTTGGACTAATTCTGGATCTAATGAAGTTCTATGTGTTGTAAGAACCCTACCACTATCACTAAACATGGATTTTGATGCCACACTAGTCACTGGAACAGCCAAAACATCTCTTGCGATCTTTGCGAGAGTTGGGTACTTAGGGGCATTTAGCTTCCACCAACTCAATATATCAAAGTTAAACTCATCTTGGGGTGACAGAGATGGAAGAATTGGTTCTTCTAAGTACTTCTCCAACTCAGACTTCTGAACACCATCTTCATCATTTTCCATCATAAACTCAGCATAATCTGGGTTAGTTGTACTTGTACCTGAGCTGCTTACATCCATGGTAGAGACAGAGTTGCCAAAGAAATCAGGAGCTGCAGTGCTGCTTTCAGATTCATATGCATTGAAAAGTTGGCTCAAGTCTGTTTTGAATTTCTCATACTCATCTCCATAGTTATCAATTCCATACAATTTCTTATATGTGTACTTTACCCATTTTGCCTTGTACCTTGGATCTAAAACCACTCCAATGCTCATAACCAAATTGCAGTCACTCCAATATGCATTAAACTTTTCTCTCAGTTTTAACCCCATTTCTTTGATATAGACAAAAGAACTATCTTCCCAACTTTTGATGCATTTGTTAACTTCATACACCCCATTATAATACAAGTTTGCAGTTGGATACTTAATCCCTGCAAACTTATTTGAAATATCATTAAAAACCTCTAAACATTTAGAAATTACTTTTCCTTGTTCCTACTGCTGTCTAGATGGAAGAAGATTGAAATCAAGATCAAACTCATTTAGTCTTTCAAAACCTTCTTGAAGTGCAATTGCATTCTTAAGCATTAGAAAAGTGGAGTTCCACCTTGTGTCCACATCTAAACTAACTGACTTTCCAGACAATCTATATTGTGCCAATGCTGTTTCAAACTTCTCTTTCCTAGCTTGTGAAGACTTAACATATTTAACACACCCTCTAATACCCTCTATAAACTCTGCAGCTACTTTCACGCCATACAATACAATCAAATGTAGTATGTGGTTGCTACACCTCATGTGAAACATTTTTCCTTCAAGCAATATACAATTTCTTACCATCTAGCCAACTAATCAGATTTCTCATCATAACGCCATTCGCATTAGCATTATCAGCAGTTAAAGCAAAAAATTTCCTATCTATGTTCCATCCGAAAGTGCAAGTTTTGATAAAATCTGAGAGAGCATCTCCGGTATGTGGTGATGGGACTACAATGTAAGCTAAGGTTTTCTTCTGTAATTCCACTTATCATCTATAAAATGGCATGTCACACAACAATAACCATCTTTAGTATGTTTTGGCATTCCACATATCAGTTGTAAGACTACATTTGGAAGTCAAATTATCCAATTGTAGTTGCAATTCAGCTTTCATTTCAACATAAAACCTCATTAGATCTGATCTAGTTGTATTCCTAGATGGTATTTTACCAGCAGGGTTCAAAGACTTACAAAACTCTCTAAATTAGAAATGCTCGACCATGTTAAGAGGGTAATCATGCTTAGCAATCATTTTAACAATGCATAACCTACTAACATTTGGATCATACTTCCAATTAACTATTTTAGTTGCTTGGTTACCTGCTTTTTTCATTGCTGTAGAAATCTTCATCTGTCCTGGCTTGTTTTCTTCTTTCTTGGGGCAGATTTTTAGATGAGCAGACAAGCGGCTAGTTCCTTTTTCACTGCATGCTTCAATAACCTTTCCACAATGATGACATTTACCTTCAATGACAGCCTCATACTCATCCACCTTCCCTTTTACAAGCCTTTTACTAACATTCCTAGTAAATTCATCCCATACCAGTGACCTTGTTGTTCGCAATTTTTTCATTGCAGCAACAATAACTTTACTCCAGATAATGTCTACAGAGTTATAATGGATTTCTCCTTAACACACCTGATTATACCCATACTATTAGAAATATAATATACAAAAGTAGATCACTTCCCTTATAACGAAGTAAAACACCAGACACAAAAATAAAATGTCAAAAGAACACATCCTGTTGGTAAAATTTCAGAGCACTATTTGGAAAAATTTATACACAAACCATAAATCATACACACAAATCACATAAAAATGAGCATTGTTGGTCAAAATTCTGATTCTGAATCTGATGATATATCTTGCAACATCAAGTATGGGAAAAACAAAGAGGTGGAAATAAGATAAACATGTCAGTTTGGTGATACTCATGGCCACACAGCTAATGATTCTGCATTCTGATCTTGAACTATAAAAATTTTTGTATCTGTTCCTCTGTTTTATTGTTCACTACTCAAAATTATAGAAATCTAATTAGCTCTGTTGATATTTGACCATTGTTACTGCTGACATGTTGTTAATGGCGTTAACAGAACCTTCTCTCTTTACTAATGATCCTGTTCCTACTAGAATTCTGAATACGTTTTTGAGCACAAGAAGTCATCTCTAAACCAAACTCTATGATCTTAATCCTAGCAGAACTAGTATTCAGAATCCGTTTTAGAGGATAAGTCATCCCCGAACCGATCTCCTTTCCAACACTACTAATGTCTTAGAGGTGACTTCTTCTGATTACAAATCATGTGATGCAACATCCCCACTCGCCACCTACAACACTGGTTACGACACAGTTCCACTAACAAAAGAAGGTCACCAGTGGCAATCCTGTTGACTGTAGCAATTGCCTCAAGGTTGATATTCTGGCTTCAAATTCATCATATCTTAGGTTTTGGTAGTCTGGCCCAACCTATGGAGCCAATGGCTACGTCGAGTCTGGATGTACACAAGGTGCAGGGAACCATGTTTTGATGTAATAAGGATGTTATACAGTTCAAACCAGATTCAATGTTTCAAACCTAGTTGCAGTGGTACAATGAAGGTTAATATTTCAAAAAACAGTTATAATAATGGTTTTCCATATATGAAATGCAGAGATTATGGAGACTTTACATGGGTGGATGATTATCTATTCTCTAGCAATACAACACATGTAACTTTACTCCAGATAATGTCTGTCATAGTATATCACACAAAATGAATGTAAAGTAACAAAAAACAAACAAGTAGACTGATAAAAGAAAACTGAAAATATAGTGGAGACAATCACGTAACAAAAAAGGTCATTTTCTTATATATTTGTATTTCATATTCTCTACACATTGTAAAATGATTGTTTTGTTAGAATCAAAGACCTGATAAGACTGAAATTGAAAGATACTTACACTAAACCTGATAGTTAAACTACAACCAGTCTAAACCTAGTTGTTTACAGTGAATAACTAATATTGCCATCACAGCATTATGACCTAATGTTGCTAACACAACATCATTAAAAAAATTTGTTGATACCCTAACAGTTCCATAATAAATTTATGTTGATAACCAAAAGCAAACGAAATCAAATATGTCCAAAAATCAACAAATCATCACACCCAGATACTGAAACCTAAAAATCAACACACCCACAAATCGAAACCTAGAAAATCTTCACACTCAGGTACAAAAAACATCCCAAATCACGAAACAAAGAAGAAATAAATTACCTTGATCACAAGAATGAATAATATATCCCGAGTAGAAGGTGATTTCACAATAAACCTGGTTGAAGATTAGATGAAGGAAAAGATTAGATCGATGGGGAGAGGGGGGAGTTTCTCTTCACTATCCCTAAACCTAATCGACTTGTACCTCTGACTCTCTGTGAAGACTGAAGAGAGACGAAAGAGGAAAGGACCGAAAGGTGGTGCAAATGTATTAGGGGTAGGAAATTACAAGTACACCCCTGGGTTATCGGATGTCGGACATTAACCTCCCGGATATTGCCTAATCCGGTTCCGTTAGGCTAAGGAGGTAAAATCCGATAGTAATTCCGATTCCGGAATCCGAAACCCGATAAATCGGATAAAATCCTATAAGATATCGTATTGTCGAAAACGGATTTCGGAATTCGGATGTATATTGACAGCCCTAGTCCTCTTCAAACTATAAATAGATGATTCTTATCTATTCGAAATAAGACAGAACGAGACAACCACACAATCAGTCTGAAGAAACCAAAACCTTCAGAATTAGTGATTCTTCTAAGGAGAATCCATTCTTTTTAACAAACTACTGATATTTCTCAATCTTCTTTGCTTCCCTCCCCTAAGACCTACCCAACTCCTTTTCATCTTTGGAATTGAAGCAGGACGTGAACGACCATTTCTTGGTTTAGGTTCATCCTGTTCGAGCTTGATCTCTCGAACCTACCTGAAAGTACCACTTTGCAATACATTTTTTTTCACCCTAAAACACTTATATAGAATGATTTTCTAATAAAAAAAATTTCATGGGGCACGTACAGAAATGTCATTTTATCAGTCTCCAATTAAACGAAGGAAGCCCATTGCATCCATTGAGGGCCCAATGCGATACTGAAATCTCCAAGGATTTGTGTCATAGGTTCGAACACCAATTTGAACTTTAGAAGGCGATGACCATGTTGAAACCAAAAGAATCGCCATGTGTACTTGAGTAGATGTGATGAATGGTGGTGAATATATGATAAGATATGTATTTTGAATCACTCATTATGAATAAGAATATATTTTGGTCAATTGTGTCATGGTTCCCCCAATTTTACATTAAGAAACAGTGAAATGTGAAAATTCAGAATGACTTACGGCTAGGTGTTTAACTATATCGACCTAGCCGTAAATGACCCTGGATTTTGAAAGTTGATTTACATCCAGGTATATGGCTCGGTGAACTAGGATACCCAACCATAAAATTGTAATTTTCAAGTTCTAGGATTAGGTTTTTTGCCAAACTTGACCGTAAACATGAGAAACATGTTGAAACTCAATTTACACAGTATTATGGCTAGGTTCATAGAGAAAAAATTGGGATCTTTCCCAGCCGTAAGTGACCCTGGATTTTGAAATTTCTATTACTTGGAAATCGATTTTCACTTGAATTGTAAATATAGTTCCATTTATTAAACACTATTTTATCCCAATACATCATTTACAATAATTATTGCAATTAAAATTCGAATATCTCATACAAAATAAGAAGAAGTTCTTAACGATAGAAAAATAAGGTTCAAGTGTGAAATTTGAGCCTTTCCACTTTCTCCATTCCTTTCTAGCTTGAGATACGACTTCATCATCAGTTTCACCTTCAAGTCGAAGTTCATTACATATACGAATTAAATCCATATATTCTTTCACTTTGCTTTGTATATCTATAAATCTACAAACAAATTAGGTACATTACGGTTATTAGTGCAACCGGTGTCGTTATAGAAGTTTTCGTGAATATTTTTCACTAACTAAGACTGACCAAACTACATTACCTTTGTTCTTCTCCTCTCTTTGGATACATAGTACATAGTTTTTGCAAAGAGATAAGTTATTTTGAAGTATACTAGAGTGGGAATGTAAGATTTTTGGATGGATAGTGTGAATGTAGAAGGTGTTATTTTGATTTGGTCAATTGAGTATATATAGGTGGAGTTATTTTTCATTAAAAACCCACCCAATTGAGTATTTATGATGTTTATACGTTTAGGAATCCTGACAGTAAACTAAAGTCAGGATCAATTACGGTTAGCAATTGAAGAAAATACAGTCATAAGTTTCCCTGAATATCTGTAATTTTGTTAATGTGCTTGGAATTTGATAAATAAAACAATAATACTTTTTCATAACAGTTTTCACTAAAGGAAAGGACATTACAATGAGGGAAAAGAACTAACTAGATCATTACATTATATATAAATAGTTATTTTATGTAGAAAGATAAAACATTTTCTTTCAAGACCTTATAGCATCCAGGATGGCTGAAAATTTCCCCTCTGGTTTGATGATATCGTTCAAGAGCCCTATCTCTCTAGAAAATAAATCAATAATAAGTTAGAATGATGTTTTCAAATCAGATTCTTTTATAAACAACTTATTAAGATATACTTACTCGTCCCGCACTTGGCATTTGAGGATAAGCTTCCTTCAAGTAATATAATTCCCTTCTCACAAAATCACATTTAAAATAGATCATTTTGAATCTTGCATTGTTTCTATTGATTGTTCTTCCTAATCTGTTGTCGTCTAACGCCACAAAAACCCAAAATACATGGTTCCAAAAGAATCCGTGGTTTGAGAAACGTTTTTGTTTTGACCTGAGTCATATGTAGTGATCGTCACCCATGCCCGAACTATAACAACATCTTCTCCAGTGCTGAATGTAGAAGCCATGTTTATGTTTTTTTGGATTATAAATAAATAAGAAACTAATATAAAAAGTCTAAGGATAATTTTGAAGACAAGAATTCCTCTATATATAGATAAAAGACCCACCAGATAGGAAATGGGTGTATCGACCTAGCCGTAGATACAACAAATAGGGATTTACGGTTAGGTTTTTTCATATTTCCAGCCGTAAAAATGACATAAATTTTTGATTTCCACTTTTACGTCTAGGATTCCTAGCCGTAAACTAAATTCAGGGTCACTTACGGTTGGATAATGTTCTGGAGCTAGTTGTAGAAGACCAAGAATTTTAATGCGTGTTTTAAAGTTAGGTTTTCTCAATGATGTCCTAGCCGTAAGTGACCCTGAGTTGAGTTTTTTCATCTCTGTAAACCATCAAAAATATAACAATAAAAAAAAACTACAAGTCATAGATAGCAAAAGATGGCTTAAGTTCATTCAAGCTAAATTAAGAAATTCATATTCATAATAAAAACAAAGGACAATATCTTAGATAGCAAAATATGAAAACACTAAATTTCAACAACTCCATAACTCATTCATCCGCTACGACCAAAATTATCTTGAACATCAAGGCTTCTCATTCGAACACCTTCATTCGTCAGGTTTAGCTTTAATCCATTGTAGAAGTGTTTTTTGTTTTTCAACACTTAACAACTCCCCAACGTCAATAGAATGACTCAAGTCCTTGAGTAACCAGTTAGCTCGATTGCTAAAACTTTTACAATCAAGTAAAAATTGGAAAATAGTAGTTTTACAATTATATTTACGGATATGACAAGCTACACGACCCAACCGTAAACTCACTGTAACTAAGTTTACGGTTGGGAATGTTACGATTTCCGAACCGTAAGAATGGCATAAATACCCAAGTTCTCTAAAAATTCAGATCAACTTACGACTAGGAAAACAAACAGTAAAGAACAATTTACGGTTAGGAGACCAAAATTTCCCAATCGTAAATTAAGACTACGGATAAGAGTTTATATTTCCCCAACCGTAATGAATAGTTTACATTCGGGAAATGTAGTCAACGTAGCCTATACAGTTTTTTTTTTTTTTGAAACCCTACGTTCATCAATCGAACCAATTTTTTCAATAAAAACCTAATATAAACGATGGGTTTTTCGATTGTTACCTAATAACAGATATTTCGATAGGATTCAATGGTGATTGAACTTATCCATTCACCAAGTCTTCATTCAGTGGACCAATAACGAAGGAGGTTCTAGATTCAGTTGATGTTGGATTCAAACCAATTCGGCCTGATCTTGTAACTCTTGACATGTTCATCTTGAGAATCAGCATGAAGTTTTTTGATAGATGCAGTGATAATCGTTAAAGATGAAGAAGAGGTTTAGTTTGTTTTTTTTAGGAAGGAGAAGAGAGAAAGAGATGAGGTTGATTTAGGTTTTAGTTTATTTTAGATTTGAATTAGATTTAGGTTATTATGGAGAAAGAGTAGTGAGGTAATAATACTAACCAACGAGTATTTTTGACTCATGGTAAAGATTAGGTCCCCATATCCCTATTTTGGACATTTTAATCAATTGCATTCCTCAAAAGCTTGGGGCTGTATCCTCAATAATAGGCTTCCTAAAAAAAATAGAAAAATATCTTTTTTGTGAAGTTAAAAAACTTTGATTCTAGCTTCTACTTCTAAAAAAGCTAAAACGTTCCTGCCTTTATTGGCCAAACATTCTATAAACATCGTAATACCAAATGCTTTTTTTTATTTTCAAATAATTATAAAAAGATAATTATGGAAATAAGCCAATTAAATATAATTTTTATCAAGTTTCAAAGGCAATGATAAAATATAACTCATAATTATATTATACACAACCCACCGATAAAATCCAAAATGTTTGTAAACCTAATTTACATAGGTAAAACCACCTTTGTTATAAACTTTGTTCCCTAGATAGTAATTCGGAATCTGGTAAATCTACGGAACGAAAAACGTACGAGTATTATATGGATTTGTAAAAGTCAAATTCGGTGAAAAATCCGGTCAATGGTTTGTAATTCGGGAGTAATTTGAAACAACATATACGTACGTGTAAAATTCGTTTTACTAATTTAAGTTCAGTATTAAAAATTCGCCACATATTAACTAATTAGAAAATATATTATGGTTGGGTTTGGAGTATAATTTGTGATATAAGTGAATATATCTCTAATATATATCTAGTATTTGACATCAACGCACAATTATTACAGTGGTTCAAGGTTTGTATAATGAGTCATCACGTATAATATGCGGATTATTCGGTGAGTCCATGAAATACGCGAATTGAGGTCATAGTTGGAGTAATGCGGTCGTATTATTCGGTACCGAATGATTCGTTAAATCATTAAAAAAGATACTTATAGAATAAAATAGAAGAATATATTAAAAAGAATTTAAGAAAAAAATTTTATAGAAAGAAAACAATTTATGATAAGAAAAAGATTTTTTTATGAAAATAATAATAAAATTTTAAAAATAAAATAAAATAAAATAATAATAATAATAATAATAATAATAATAATAATAATAATAATTATTATTATTATTAATAAATAAATAACAAAATTTATAAATATATCTGATTTTGTAAGAAAAACTAAAAAGATCAAAAATTATATAAGAAAACAACAATAATAACAATAATAATATCAACAATACTAATACCGAAGAACAAATATCGTTTACAAATAGTTGGTGGGGAGCCTATCGTATTATTACTAATAATAATGATAATAATAATGGAGAGAGAGGGAGGAGAGAGAAGCTCAGGTTTATTCAATGGAGGCGACTTTGGAGGTGAAATTAATGGAGCTTCAGATCCATCAACTTTCAACGCTTGCAACTGGATTGGAGTCTTTTCATTTAATTCAACTGTTTCATGGAGTTCATTCAATTTGGGTGAGTGGGGTTCATTTAATTTGAATGTTGTCTCGGGGGTTTCGTCTGTTGATTTTTGGAACGATGGGTTTGCTGTTTTGGATTGTTCAAGGTATTATGCACCCATCTTCATCCCATCCCTCCTCTTTTAGTATAGTTTGTCGATTTAGGTTTAGATTAATTCCTGTAAATATAGTCATAGAGTTTAAAGTCTTTTTTAGGGTTCTTGCAGAAATTGGTCACATTTGTGTGATTGGGTTTAGAGTCTTTTCTAGGGTTGTTGCAGAAATTGACCACTTTTGTGAAATTGGGTGTACATATTGGCCCCAACCAAGGATGTTATGGGGGTATGCAGGGAGAGGATTGGATTGGATTGGATATATTTCTGTGTAAAGTGCTTGGGAGTCAGTTCTTTCCCGGCTGCAGATGTGGTTGTGTTCAGATTGCATGCGCATTTATTCTTGAAAAAGGCCATGTAGGCAACACAAAGACATCATTGTCAGTCCATACAGTGGCTCTTCATCAGATTGCCTAGTGCATGGCACTATCAAACCCAACCCCCTAGCTTTGTTCCCCTGGCTCCAGTGGATTCTGTTGCCTCTGATCCATTGGATGTGGACCTGCTCCATAGGGTCTACCAACAGAAGATCCCCACAGTTGCTAGCATACCCCCTCAATGTAGGCTCCAGTTCTCCAGAGCTCTTAAAGCATCCTTGGACAGGATTTTAGCCAACCCATTGGAGCTATCATCCTGGTTACATTTGATCTTGATGCCAGTTTGTACTTTGAATTTGTACACACCTAAGTGTTCCATGGAGGAGACATCAGGGACCAGGAAGAAGTTACAGACTGCTAGCATTAAAAAAGCCTTGCTCAAATGGAATGAAGCTAATGGGTGCCTTAGCTTAGTGCATACCCTTTTAGAGATGTCTAAACAGCCTCAAAGGAGTCAGCATATCAACAAAGGTAATGAGAGCCCTAACCTGGCATCCTGCAGAAAGAAATTGGGTTATGGCCAATACACAGCTGCAGTAAAGGTTCTTGCTTCAAGTGGAATTGCACCTTGCTCCCAAGCCACTCTCTCTGAGTTGATCCACAAGCACCCAGATGCTCCACTTCCTTGTATTCCTAAAGGGCCTGTCAGTGCTGAGGCACTTAGTTTGGACAAGGCAGCAGTCTTGAGTGCAATCAAAGGGTTCCCCAATGGGACACCATGTGGTAGAGATGGGATAAGAGCATAACATCTCCTGGATGCCCTTAGTGGCCTTGATGTTGCTGTTGCAGATGACCTTCTTTCATCCATGGAAGGTGTAGTCAACTTGTGGCTTGCTAGCAGATGTCCTACTGTGTTGGGGGATTACATTTCCAGTGCACCTCTGACTCCTGTACTCAAACCTGGTGAGGGAATTAGGCCAATAGCAGTGGGTACCATTTGGAGAAGGATTTGTTCCAAATTTGCAGCCTCAGGAGTCAGTAAGGACATGGCCACTTATTTGGGGGACTACCAATTTGTAGTGGGAGTTCAATATGGTGGAGAAGGTATCCTACATTCAACAAATAGGTTGTTGGAGATGCAAGATAACTCCTCAACTAAGTGTTCTTGATTGACTTTAACAATGCATTTAATTTGGTGGATAGATCAGCCATAATTGAGGAAGTTAGGGGTCGATGTCCTTGCATCTCCAGGTGGGTGGAGTTCTGTTATGCAAAGCCTGCCAAGCTCTACTACAATGACAATGTCCTCTTGTCTGCTTAGGGAGTTCAACAGGGTGACCCATTATGCCCTTTACTTTTTTCCCTGACTCTACATCCCCTGATACTCAGAATTGCTTCAGAATGTACCTTGGATATGCATGCCTGGTACCTAGATGATGGGATCATTGTGGGTGACACCTTGGAGGTGGCTAAAGCTCTGCACATTATCCAAGCTGAGGGAAGCAGTAGAGGTTTATCCCTCAACATTAACAAGATAGCGATATTTTAGCCTAACACAGACCCCAGAAGTTTCCAGGTTGGTGTTTTCCCAACAAGCATCAGTAGGCCATCCAAAGGAGTGAAGCTGCTAGGTGGTCCTGTCATCTTGGATGCTAGTTTCTATAATGATTTGGTCCAACACAGGGTGAATAAGACTCTTCAGCTTATGGAATCATTGAAGCTCCTGCAAGACCCTCAGAGTGAATTGCTCATTCTTAGAAATTGTGCATGGGTATCTCGCTTGTACTTCACCTTGAGGAAAACCAGCCCTTCAGTTCTACACCAGCCTGATGAGCAATATGACATGCACCTTAGTCAGTTCCTTAGGCATCTGGTTACTGGTGATGGAGCTGGCTTTGGTCCTTATTAGTTGCGCATAGCTACACTACCCATAAAGGATGGGGGTATGTGAGTGTACACCATGATGAACTCCAGCAGGTATTGTTATCTAGCTTCTTGTATACACACGACTCAGGTGCAGACTCCATCCTTAAGGTGCTTAGTGACACAGACCTTCACCAGAGTTTCCAGCAAGCTCTGACTAGCTTCTGTCAGGTTTGTGGCTTGGCCCCCTCTTCTTTCAGTATTAAAGCAACTGGCCCACGTCTCATGCATGCCTTGGCAGTGTTGTACTTTTATATGGTGAAGAAAAATATCCACAGCTGCTTCCAAAAGACTACAAGATACTGCATATTGTGGAACAGAATGGCCCATGCCCAAGACTATCTCAAGGCCATCCCCATCGCTGGGCTACACCAAGCAGTTGGGCCTCGCCAGTTTAGGGCCATACTCAGCTACAGGTTGGGCATACCAATTTTTGTAAGGTATAACCCTTGTTCCTTTTGTGGTAGGGAAATGGACGCTTATGGTGATCATGCCTTACATTGTGCTAGCGAGGTGGGCCTCAAGTTCAGGCATGATCTTGTTAGGGATGTAGTTGTTGACATATGTTTTAAAGACGGCGTCCCTGCCCGAAAGGAAGTTAAGCTGAGCTTTTTAACCGACAACACAAACTCACTGAGGCCCGCTGATATACTTGTTTATAACTGGGAGGAAGGCCGAGATGTGTGTTTTGATGTTACAAGGGTGTCCCCTTTTGCCGCCAGCGAGAGAATTGCTTTTACACCAGGGACTACTAACTCCAATGATGTCTCCCGTAAACGAAACAAATATTTGGTCAAATGCAGTGACCATGTATACGGCTTAGGTGTGTTTGCTTTTACGACCCTAGGAGAGCTGGGAGAGGATACAATGGTCTTTATGACAAGGCTGCAGAATTGCATGGCTAGTCACGATTACAATTACAAAATTGGGAATTCTCTTTTCTTTAAACTAGGCATTTATATTCAAAAAGGTGTAGGAGCTCAACTTGTGGCTAGGCTACCTACCAACTCAATGTAACTGCCTTTTTCCCTTTAATGAAAGTTATTTTATAATAATAATAATAATAATAATAATAATAATAATAATAATAATAATAATAATAATAAGGATTTGGTAGTAAGGATTTGGACCCTTACCTAGGCGATCATCAGTTTGGGGTTGGTGTCCAGTGTGGGGGAGAAGCTATCCTCCACTCAGCTAACAAGCTTCTGGAGATACATGGGAGCTGCCATACCATGAGTATGCTATTGATAGACTTCAGCAATGCCTTCAACATGTTGGACAGAACAGTGATGCTTCATGAAGTGAGGAGCAAATGCCCTAGCATCTCCAGATGGGTAGACTTTTGCTATGCAAATCCAGCAAATTTATACTACCAGGATCACACTCTTCTCTCTTCTCAGGGAGTGCAACAAGGGGATCCCCTTGGACCATTGCTGTTTGCACTAACTCTGCATCCCCTCATCTCTAAGATAGCATCTGAGTGTTCCCTTGTGATGAATGCATGGTATCTAGATGATGGTACAATTGCAGGTGATTCTTGGGAGGTAGCCAAAGCTTTGCAAATCATCCAGAGAGAAGGCATCAGTAGAGGGATCTTTCTCAACATCAGCAAGACATAGGTCTTCTGGACGGTGATTGATCCTAGAGTTCTGGAGGAGGGTATCTTCTCTGCAGGCATTAGCAGACCAGCTCAGGGGGTTAAGCTACTGGTAGGACTAGTTAGCTTAAACACAAGCTTCTGCAGAGACATTCTGCAGGGAAGAGTGGACAAGACATGTAAGTTTATGCAGTCTTTGAAGACCTTGCAGGATGATGTGATTTTATATAATGGTAAAAAGAGGGTTCGATTCTCGAACTTGTGAAGGTAATGATTTTAGAAAATATTGGACTAAATATAAACTAATAAAAATCAGGAAAATAAACTAGAGAAGATTTTTAGGAAATATGGAGAAAACTAGGAATCAGGGTTCAGTTATTTCTAACAATTTATGTGATTAATCATGTAATTCTTTTTAACAATTTAATTCAAGTTTGCCAAAATATGTTTTCTAGAAGAATAATTGTAAATCCTAAGCATGGGACATCAAGATTAATTAACTAAGCATGACCCATCAAAAGAGAACACAACTATTTAATA
>JAJJMC010006585.1:3460190-3506628 GCA_023531435.1 Papaver californicum
AATAATAATAATAATAATAATAATAATAATAATAATAATAATAATAAAATAATAATAATAATAATAATAATAATAATAATAATAACAATAATTTTTGAAAGCTCGGATAGTTTCTTCTTCTTCCTTGGTGATTCCACTTTAGATTCATCATCTCCTTTCACTTTGTTATCATTATCATTAGCCTTCCAACATATAGAGAATGCCATTCTGCCTTTTGAGTGATTTTCCAAAATCGCATCACGGTAGTTACAAGCAGTTAGAGCAGTTACAATGCCGAAAACACGTTCTTCTTCCTCCAATTCTCAATGCAATCCACAACAGATTATTCATCATCAAGTTCCCCTATATCATCTCAAAGTCCATCTTTAACTGAATCACAGGGGAACAGTTTCCATTGCCCATTCAAGAATTTTGATGGGTGTAATGATGGAGTTGGAGGAAGAGGTTTTGTTAAAAGTTCTTTTTTCAGATATCTTAATGACAAGCATTTTAGCGCTGAAGAGGACAAAGAAATTTGCAGGAGCATAATACGTAACATTGTTGAGGTTTTTGTTGCTTGGGAGAGGGTTTTGAACCAACTGCATATGTGGTTGTGCATTAAATGTATGCATCTTCATGCATGGAAGAGACCTTGTCGTCTTCACAGTGGAGACATTACACCAAGCCCTTTCAATGGAAAAGGGGCTGATTTCCTGATTCACGGCATTGAAAAACCTCAAGTTCATAATAACCCCAATCCTGAAACTTCGAAAGTTATTGCTGATACAACCAATGGTTTATCTCTAGACCTTCTTAACTTGATTTTCCTTGAACAAGTTCCTACAGTTTCTTGCATCCCTCCAGTCTGCAAATCAAACTTCTCTCGGACCTTAAAGGCCATAACTGAAAAGGTAATAAAAAATCCTAAAGATACATCTGTGTGGATTCAATTACTACTCCTGCCTATATGTAACTCTCAGAATGTATACCCAAAAATGCACTTTGAAAGCAAGGTCTGGTACTAGAAAGAAACTGCAGATTGCTTCTATCAATCAGGCCCTTCTACAATGGAGAGAACAAAATGGATGTTTAACACTGGATCATAAGATACTTGAAACTCCAATAAATCAGGCTTGCAGAAAGCATAAAGAGAATAAACAAGAAACTGCCAATCTACGGGCATGCAGAAAGAAGCTGAGACATGGTCAATATACTACCGCTATTCATGTTCTCTCTTCTAATGTGATAACCCATACAAATGAGGATACCCTAGATGATTTGCAACTCAAACATCCTTATGCACAACTACCAACTATACATACAGACTACATTTCAGTGCCTGTTATTTCTATTAACAATACAGTTGTGCTTAATGCATTGAGAACTTTCCCTAAGGGAACATCATGTGTAAGGGATGGCTTGCGTGCCCAACACTTTCTGGATTCCATCAGTGGACCTGCTGCTGCTGTAGCAGAAGACCTCCTAACCTCCATTTCTAGTATTGTTAATATGTGGTTGGATGGACAATGCCCCAATATCTTAGGAGAATTTATATCCAGTGCACCCCTAACTCCCCTACTAAAACCTGGTGGGGGCATTAGGCCTATTGTTGTGGGCACCATTTGGAGGATATTAGTTTCCAAACTTACTGCATCTTTTCTTGTTAAGGATATGCTGCGATATCTAGGTGATCACCAATTTGGAGTAGGTGTACCTTATGGTGGTGAGAGCATACTACATTCAATCAATAAAATCTTGGAATACAAAGGGCATCAACAGGATATGTCAATGCTTCTAGTTAACTTATCTAATGCTTTCAATTTTGTCAGCAGAACTACTGTCATCAGTGAGGTGAGATCACAATGCCCTTTCATTTCTAAGTGGGTAGAGTTTTGCTAATCCACATATTCCAGGCTTTATTCCAATAATTCCATCTTATTTTCTACTTAAGGGGTGCAGCAAGGTGATCCACTTGGACCCTTACTTTTTGTTTCATCCTTACACCCTCTTGTAAAGAAGATTACATCTCTATGCACCCTTGACCTATATGCTTGGTATTTGGATGATGGCACCATAGCTGGTGACACATTGGAGGTCTCCAAAGCCCTTAAGATCATACAAAGTGAAGGCCATCAAAGGGGTTTACACCTCAATATCAGTAAAACTGAGATATTTTGGCCCATGCATGATCCTAAAAGTTTTGCTGAAGGTATCTTTCCTAAAGATATTAGTAGGCCAACACTTGGAGTTAAGCTTCTTGGGGGGGCTATGAGTTTGGATATACAGTTCTGTAATGATATGGTGCTAGGCAGGGTAGAGAAGACTATTAATTTGATGGCAGCAGTTAAGCAGATACGGGATCCTCAAAGTGAATTACTATTGCTGCGTAATTGTGTTGGTGTGTCCAAACTATACTTTACTATACGTACCACCCACCCACAAGCCCTTCAAAAAGGTCAGGTACGCTCTGATAGTTATATGTTTCAATACTTAAAACAACTAATAACAGGTGATGGGGCTAGGTTTGGTCTCTTGCAACAGCGCCTAGCTACCTTACCAATCAAATATGGTGGACTAGGTACCTACACAATGGCTGACACAATGCACTATCGCTTCCTAGCTTCTCAGTTTCAAACTCAACAGCCTCAACATACTATCCTTATCAACTCCTCAGTACCTGATGACACCTCTATCTCTTAACAAGCTTTATAAAATTACTTACAAGTCTGTGGGATAACCTCCTCAGGTCGCTTCATCAACAAAACTGCCCCACATCAAATGAAATCCCTGGCAGTACATTAATTTAATACTGTGATGAAAGATTTGCCCAATAAGTTTGTAATATCTGAGAGAGACTCTGTACTATGGAAATACAACAAATCTTATCACGCACAAGGTTATCTCATGGTAATTGGGCTAGGTTAGTTTGTTGGGCCTCGCCAATTCAGGTCTGTTCTATACTACAAACATGGCATACCTCTTTTTGAAGCAAATATCACTTGTCCCAGCTGCAACAATCCAATGGACATTTTGGAAACCATGATTTGCATTACGCCAGTGATGTATGTCTCAAATTTCGACATGACGTAGTCCGAGATGTTCTAGCGGATATTTGTTTCAAAGATGGTGTAGCTGCTCGCAAAGAAGTTATGTTGGGCTTCTTGTCAGACAACAACACTTCCTTAAGACCTACAGATATACTCGTTTATAACTGGAAGAATGGACAAGATGTATGCTTCGATGTCACTGGTGTCTCACCTTTCACGGGAAGCGGTGTTCATACCTTTACACCCGGTCAAGCTATCTCCAAGGATATCTCACGCAAACACGAGAAATACCTAGATAAATGTTTAACTCATGGCTATGGTTTTGCCATTTTTTCTTTTACTACTCTAGTTGAGCTTAGTGAAGATGCTATGGTCTTTTTGAAGATGCTAAAAAACTGCTTGTCAAGTCATGACATAAATAGTAAAGTTGGTAGTTCTCTTTTTAATATGATAGGAATTTTGATTAAGAAGGGAGTCGGCGTTCAACTTGCTGCTAGGCTCCCAACCAGTTTCTTGTAATTGCACACTTTCTTCAGTAATAATAATAATAATAAATTGAAAATAATAAAAATAATAATTTTTAAAGAATTAATAATGAAAAAAACAAAAAGAAAATGAATCAAAATTGAATATTTAATATTTTAAAAAATGATGTTTAAAAAAAGTAAAATGAAAATATATATGATTATATAAATAAAATAAACGTCAATATTTATCAACCGTGTAAATGGAGGGTGTTGTATAGGGCCGCATTCAATGTAACCCTTAAAATGTGAGTATTCAATATAGTCTTTTAGAGGTAATAGGAATTACATGTAATTACTTTGTCGTGTAATTGGATTCATACCAAACATCCAACATTTAAATACAGTCCTAAACTACTTTCTTAGACTTCACTATACCCTCCAATTACCTGTATTAAGCATGCTAAACGGACCCTTAAAATTTTATCACTCATTCTACTAATTTATTTCTAGATTGAGGGTCTACATTTTTATTTTTATTTTTATTTTTATTTTTATATTAATGCAAAAAATAATATATTGATTAACCGGTAGTAATTACATTGTCTAGGGACAATTGATTCAATAACAGAAGACGGTTTATCATACCAATCATTTGATGTGTTATGCTCGTGACTAAATTTTACTAGCTAATCAACAACATTATTACAAACTCTATAAATAAAATGCATTATAAAATAGGCTGTAATTAGTTATTGTGTAAAAGGATGCTCTCGGGAGATGGGATTTGAAATTTCATGACCCAAAAATATAATAAAATAAACGAAATGAAATTTAAAAATGAGTATAAATATATAAATAATGAGAAGATCAGAATTATATCCAAATATACAATTTATATGAACCGCAAATAAGATCTGGAAAATACTCTTGAGCAGAAGTGGTTCTACAAGAAGAATAGAAATTTTGGTGGTACAGGTAGGTAGGGTTGTTCAGCTTTCTGGGGTACTTATCTAGACAGTTGGATAGTTATTCTAAAGTGTGATATGGTTAAAGAGGGGGGAAAGGAGAAAACAACACTCCCTAACCCATGGGCGTTTGTCTCAAGTCTCTACAAGACTTAAAAAGGGTTCTAAGAAAATTCTTTCTTTTTATTTCTGAGTCCAGTTTTATTGAAAATGAAGTTTGATGAGGATCAAATGGATCAAACCTTTAATATTGACGCGTAAATGACGAAAAGGAAAAGTCATCATCAATCCTTCAATAGAATGGTGTGAGGAATATTGTTCTTTTACTTCTTTTACAAGAACAGTGGATTTTTTTGATCGATAGAACAGTGGATTATGTCTTCCTGTCATTGTAGGTGCAGGTTGGAGAGCTTTTAGCTACCGATACTGTTTCAGCCATAGCAAGTATCATTACCTTTTTAATTTTATTTTTTCCTTTAATTTTTTTTCTCAACAAACCACCGATGTCATCTATGCGAGAAATCAGTGACGAAGCCAAAAAAATTTTGGCTGGGGGACAAATATGTATAGTAAAATATAGCACCATCGGTTGTCTGGATTTTTTAGATTTCTTTTCCCCAATTTCTGTGTCATAAAAAGGTGTTATCGAGATACAACAAAAGTAGTAAAATGTTTTTCTCTTATTTCGATAATTTTGATACTTTTATATGTAATATTGTATTATCTGAACTGTTACTAGCATTTTGCCAAACAAATTATGAATTTATGTTTCAAAAACTTATATAACCTAAGGTTATTGTAGCAATTTTAAAAAAATTTAGGAGGATAATTATGTAACAACGCCTATTTATACAATATTATAATTCTAGGAGGATAATTATAAAATAACTTAAATTGACTAAACTTATTATTGTAATTCTACAAACCTAGGGGACATTTGTGAAATAAATTAAAATTTATACGACTATTATAGTCATTTTGGGAATTTTAGGGAGGACATTGTCCCTTAACAACTCCGTCACTGTGAGAAATAGATAGTAACCAATGTGCATCGGGTGGTGGTAGTATTTTTTTTGTTTGCTCATGTATCTTTTAATTTTATTTGTATACATTACAATATCATATATATTGCTATGCTTCAAAATTAAGCATACTCATTTTATTTCTACAAAAATGCATAAAAGAATTAAAATAAAAAAGTGATAGTAACACTTTTTTAGAAACGGAAGGAATACAGTACTACCACAATTTTAACCTGAATAGGGCATTGAAAGACCTCGCAACCAAGAATTCCTACTAATCATCTAAAATTAGTTTTCTAAATCCGCACTTGAATAATGATACATAGACAAATCTAACATTATAATAGCTGAGGTTTGAAGAAAAATCAACCTCAAACAAAACATTTCCATGTAGAATCAACCATTATTAATAATATCAAAACATAAAAGTAATGAAAATATAAGTAAATCTAAAAGCTCCCTCTCTCTTTTTTAATTGATAAAGGAAACTAAAATTCAACAACTAACTAGAACAATTTGAAACAACTCAAAAGAAAACTCTCCCACTACGGTCAAAAGAAAGCTCTCCCACTACTGTGAAAATTGTTTCTTATTTAGAATTAGGGTTCGAAAGGGGATTTAAAAAGGTTTTTTCTGTTTTTCCCGATCATGTTCTCCTTCTTTAGGAATTAGTTTAATTTTAATAATTATTTAGTTTAAGTAGGAATTTGTTTTTAGAATTTATTTTAGTTTCCTAGTTATAGAATTTAGTTTCCTTTTAGGATTTTTTTTTTTTTGATTATGTGAGTTCAGTGGCATTTATAAGGAGGTCTAGTGTTATCAGTTTTTCATATCAATGAGAATTTATTAGTTTGTTGTAAATCTTAATTTCTTCTTAAGACTACCTTGTTGGTCATGGGTAAGAACTACTAAGTTCTTCCCAATTAGAATTAGAGTAGGTCTTTCCTTTGTGTATGGTCAAAAATCGAAAACAAAACAAGGTTGAATGGAAAAGTAATTTGGCTAACAGAGAAGATGACGAAGATGACAACAAAACAAGCTTTGTTAATTGAGAGGATAGGTTAGCTTGTGAAAAGTAGAGAAAATGTAACTTGTGAGAGAGAAAAAACAACCTACAAAAGAGAACGTTTATATTTTTCTAAGTTCGACTGGACGGATGTGGAAGGATGGATCTTTACAATAGATCAATATGTTAATTATTAGGAACCGACTGAGGATCAAAAATCAAGTTGGTGTTATGTAATTTAGATGGCAAGGCGTTATAATATTGGTATAAGTGGCTGAGAAGAGCTAAGCTTGTTGCAACGTGAGATAAATTAGAAAAGGAATTTACTAACAGTTTTGGCATCACCAATATGAAGATGCTAGACAAAAACTAGAAAAAAACTAAACAAACTGGTTCGCATGCTAACTTTCAGTATGAATTTTAATGTTTAACTAACTTGGTCGTTAGACTGCATGAAGAAATTTTGATGAGCTGTTACTTAAGTAGATTAACAGATAAAGTAAGACTTGAAACTAAATTTTACAGTGCTATTTAATACAAGATGCAATGTCAATTGCGAGGTTATAAAATAAGAAGGTAAATTACAAAAAATAACATATATATCAATGAATCAGCAAATTGGTGTTATTAATGCTAGACCTTTAAATTTTAGGGAACCTATTTCATCGTCCAAAGTTGTAGCTAAAACTCCAATTGTTAAGCGGCTGACTCAATGTGAGGTTGAAGAAATAAAAAAACGACAATTATGTTATAACTGTAATGAAAAGTGGCATCGTTCCAACGTTATAAAACTCAAACTTTTTTTCTTAATAGAAGGGGATAACATTGAAAAACTAGAAGTTATAATAATAATTGGGAGGAACAAGAAAGAAACTGTAGAGATTTCTATACATGTTTTAGATAGATCCCAATCCCATCAAACCATGTGGATCCAAGGTGAAGTTAAGAAGGCGTTTGTATTTTTGTTGATTTTGCAATACCAAAAAAAGATGGGAATAAGGGTAATTGAGGATGACCTCAAATTTTTGTTGATTTTGCAATACCAAAAAAAGATGGGAATAAGGGTAATTGAGGATGACACTTTTGAGGTGATAGTAGCTAATGGGAAAAAATGACTTGTGGAGGAAGCTGTTTAGATCTAGATTGAAAATTGCATAAGTATGGGTTCAAAGGAACTTTCTATGTATTACAACTTGGGGGACGTGACGTAGTTTTGAGAGTCCGGTGCTTAGAACTTTATATCCATAACTTGGGATTTTAAACATTTAACCATGGATTTCAAGATAGATGGTGAGCATATTCGGTTAGAAGGAGACAAGAAAAATAATGTGAAGTTCAATCATAGCATATAACTATAACATACAATGAATCTTAAATAAGGGATCATTTGGGTTGTTTTGCCAAATTAATCAATATTCTAAGTGCAGTTCAATCAAAAATTACCTTCAGAAATATAATTGTTGATCAAAGACTTTTATGAGGTGTTCTCAAGACCTACAACGTTACCGTCGGAGAGATGTCATGATCATCACATAACGTTGCAACCCAAAAGTGTTCCATTTTATATACGACCTTACAGTAGGTACCCGCACTATTATGAATCATCAATGAATAGATGCACAAGCTTGCACCATGACACCATCTCTTACAAATATATGCCATAGTTTTTCATCTCTCAAAGATTGGTACCATTAGATAAGGTTACTCACAGAAAGATGTTATTTTTTTAGGGGAAAAAAATAAAAGGGTGAAAGGGTAAATCATAATAAATATGAGAGATCAAAATCGTACACGGCTGGACTAAACCAAGAAATGGTCGTTCAAGCCTTGTTTCGTTCATAAAGGAGGATAATGGTTGATCTTAGGGAGGGAAGCATAGAAAGATAAGATCAGAGCTTGATGAATTATAGTTGAAGAATGCATTTTTCTGTAGTTGAGTTCCAACTGTTGAGTTCTATGGCGGTGAACTGAATGGAGTCAGTTATAGCGATCCTTCTACCATGAAAAAATATGCTAGACCTTCTCAATTGGGAGAGATTTTTGAATTAGATCGTGCTACTTTGAAATCCGATTGTGTTTCCCGTAGAAGTCCAAGGGGTTGGTTCACTTTTGGGCATGCCTCATTTGATTTGCTCTTCTTTTTCGGAATAAATGAAATCTATTTATAATGTTGAACCATGATCTCATAAGAAGTGTAAGAGGTGAAGAGGTGGAAAACGTGGTTGAGAACGTTCCAATTATTGCAGGGAAGATTCTTGAAACCGTAATGTTCATTAATTCTTCATCTAGTAACGTTCGACTTAATTTGTTCTCATAGTAGATGTTTAGTTACACCTTATATGATATAAACCACCATACCAATACCCTAATGAGTATCCCCATGTGACATATTAGATGTCTCGTAGATTTGGTGGTTGAGTCATATGAATGACTATTTTGATTAATTAATTGAGTGAACAACTACTAGTGTCAAGTCTAGTAAGGTTACTGAGTTTATCAGTGGCTCATAACATTGAGTAAATTATATTATTCAGCATTGTCTAGGAATCGGTTCTCAATAATGATATCCATGGGCATGGTGATGTAATTTTATGCCAGATGCTGGCAGTTGAGTAGGTTAGTGATAAGTGAATAATTTACATGATTTTTGTGACAAATCCATACAAATATTTGCTATAATTCTTGCATATTACTTGTTATTACTCTTGTTTTATTTTATTTTTTTCTATTAGGTGAATCATCCTAATAAGAGTAAAATTTGCGGCTAAAGAGCTGAGAAGTGATGTAATCTAAGTATTCAAGTGTCCATTGCCAAAGAAGGAGAAATGATTTCATTGCGACATGAAATGACAAGGAAATTGAGTTCTACAAGTGAAGAAAGACCAAGTTAAACTTATTCAAATCTAGAATTTCTTATCATCATCTTGAAGGAAAATTGAAAGAAACATCCAACGCAAAAAGAGTAAAGCCATTCCGATTTCGTATGAGGAAGTTATGAGCAAAACATTCAGATAAAAGGATGCGCTCAGAATCAGTGGATAAGGGTCCTTCATATCAACCGATTCTGAATATAATTTTGGACAGAAAAAGTATGTTTTTTTGAGCCTTTTAAAATCGACGCTTATGGAGGGTTCTATCCACCGATTTTAGGCGATATTTTGGACATAAAAATCTTGTTTTTGAGACTTTATAATCGGTTCTTATGGAGGGTTTTATCTACTGATTCTAGCACGACAGGGACCAATTCTAATAAACGTTTTTTACTTCTAAATCAAGGTAATATGGTCCCATTAGGACTCTAACACCTATATTTGATTAGAACTATATAAGAAGACTTCTATAACCCTAAGAATATAACTTTTACACTATTTTGCAAGTCATGGAGGAGATCAACAACACAAGGAGCAAGAGCTAGTGTTTCAGAGCGGTTCCATCATCGTAACAAATTCTCTTTACTCTTATGTATAACATGGATTCTTCTACATCCATGAGTAGCTAAAAACCTAATTGATTGAGGATGAATTCTAAGTTCTAGACATGATTTAAGTTATTGTATGATCTATTTTCAATTCTTCATATGATTATCGTTTGTTTATACTATAAATAATGTTTATGATTGATTGATAAATTGTTTAGGTGGCCAACTAAATTGATTTGTTGATTTATCTAATGCTAGTATTGAGTTGGGAGATAGGTAATAGTCAAATAAATCTTACACAAATAGAGAACACGAAACCTTACAGAGGGATTATGTGGAGCAATTGTATATATAAATAACACTAGTAAGTGGATATTGATCTAAGAGTCTAACTGCTAGGATTAAACGATAGATTCTCAAAATATAAATAATTCGACCAAATTATACCTTTAGAGATCTACTACTAGGTGGTTTATACGAATAGAATCTGGTAGTCGAGAACTTTCGTATCCAGTGATATAAGGAATTTTGGGGATAACAGTGATCAAGCTGTTATTCTATGGTTGGTGATAATTTGTGATTAATAATGAATAGATGAGTATACTAACTTGATGAATGTTTAGTAACAAAGAAAGATTCCTCGATCATGTCTCTCTCCTTTGCTTACAGTTTAATTACTTTTAATTGCTTTGTTTACTTTCTTTAAAACCTAAAACAAACCCTTTTTGTGGCGTTAAACAACTGAAACACCTCGCTCCTCGTGGGAACGAGTTTGATTTTTACTATAATATTATTTATTAGTAAAGTAGAGGATAAATAAATTAATTTGTGCATTTACGACACACATTAGCTAGTACTCATGATCAATACAACACTTCATGGTACCATTGTAAGGCGCTGAGTCACTATAAATGAGTCAAGAAAGCATTATATGAACAATAGCTTGGTATTGACGCCTGGGAGTCATAAAGGCTTGCAATGATGCACAACCACTACCCTGCTACCCTTGTCGATAGACAATTAGTCTGGAGTGACTGTGCATGATTTCAGAGATAAGATGATACATGGTCATCACTTCATACACAATGTTCAATCATGGCATCACTAAGTGAGTGATGCAAGCATGTGGCACATCTTTCTGAAAAGTGCCAACTCATGACATATTAGTTATATGGGCTCGTGGGACCCCTCTGTGAGTGATTTATATCATATCAATTGTGAGATGACTCGAACTTGCTAGTCGCTTGGTTGTCATAATGTTTATGTTTGTTTACCCACACGCTAACAAACTTTTCTTTGTGTGGATCCAACACTTGTTTCTTCAAATACTCTAGAACATCCGGGTAGCTATCCCAGTGGGCCAATAGCATATACTAAGTTTCAAAGTAAGTTTCTTCCTCATTGACCAAGTCAAATCATCCCACTCTAAGCTAAAACTAGCCCATTTTACCTTGGCTACTTTGTCACTTTCCTCGAATTTGTCTTTCTCTTCTTGTTGTTTCTCTACCGGTATTTGTTAATCCTCGCCATCTCGGTTTTCCTTGGTAGTAGAATTTTGGTCTTGCAATTGGTTTGGACATTATTCCATATATGGAACGTGCATAGGAGATGCTATACGTCGGGAAAAACACGCTCTATCATATTCACCAATGCTTGCTCCTTATCCGTAATCACCACCTTAAGAGTATGGCCCTCTTGGTGCAACAACTTTACCTTTTGTAATGCTCACATGTAACTTTCATCCCTCTCATCTTGTAAAAAACAAAATATAACACTAAAAGACGACTTTTTGGATGTTTGCCTGACAAAGTTCAATATCGGCATCTTATACTTGTTTGTTTTATACGTGCAATCCATAAAAAGAATTTGATGAAAGCGCCTTGCCAATGTTACAAATTCCGGATGAGCCAACAAAATATACATCACTTCCCCATTCTTATCTTTCTCATACACTACCATGTAGTTCGCCTTTTCCCCCAAATACAATAATTGTTGCATAAGTTCTCTATTTTTCCATTGCTTACTTCTCAATTTTTCTTTTGCATTATAGATGGTTGACAACGAAGATGAGCTATTTTTGTTTAATATCTTCACACTACTAAGGATATCAATAGGTCTTGTGTGTTGTTAACTCAACATATCTACTAGCATCTCTTTGGGGTTAAGCCTTGCCGCATAAGGATGGTTGATCAAACTCTTCGGAATTAGGTGGTTATGAAATCCCAAAACCACTTCACTCATAAACCACACTATCTTGAACTTGTTGTACTTAAATTGAAGCTTAAAAGGGAAACCACACTTCTTTGTATGATGCACTCCCCTCTTCCTCGTGGTCTTTGGTTTATACTCAAAACCCTTTTTTTGATGACTCTTGTACTTCTCACTACTCTCGCAAACTATTTGAAAGGAGGGTCTTACTAGATTGTTTTGAACTATAACATACATCTTTTTCAACCCTTGTTCTCGAGCCCATTTCTTCGCATCTTTTATATTTTACTACTCAAAATTATTGGCGTAGTGATAACTTGTATCCTCACTCAATACGTCAACAACTGGGGGTTTATCTTTCATTGGTTCAGGTATGGGCTCCATCTAAGAAAAATAAAACATAGCCGTAAGAATCTCAAGACCCTAGATATGGATGGGCCGACAACTAAAATACTTAACTGTAATAATACCTTTACGGCCAGCTTTAGAACATAAGATAACTTTAAGTGAACATGAGTTTCTATTACGGTTACCATCTCAAGTCGTAAAACTATCCTACGACCATCTTTTTTACAATTACTAACCGTGGGCGAACCTGAGTTGGGTATACGACCAGCTTACCCAGCCGTAGTGGATAGCATTAAATAACACTTAATATGTCCATGCACCTACGACTGGATTTTCGTGCACACGACCTGGCCGTAGGGATGTTTTACAGCTAGGATTTCTTATATCTCTAGTCGTATCTCAAATTTTATGGCTGGGAGTTCATGATATATAAGATGTATATAACTTATACGACTAGGAAACCATGATTTCCTAGCTGTAACCAGTCTACGTCTAGGATTTGGGGGTTTTCTGGCAACACAAAAATCTAACTTTCTACGTACTTTAAGCAATTACATACAACAAAAAAAGTATTGGAGTTAAGTTAGATGTGTACCTGATTTGTTTGAGCATTATTTTCTTCATATTCTTGTCTTGGATCTTCAAAATCATAATAAGGTTCATATCCTTGAGTTTGGGCTAAAAACTCTTGATCATTGTTTTGTTGTATGAATGTCTTGTTTGATTTAGATGAAGAGGATTCACCTACCTCATAACTCTTGTTAGAATCACTCATTTGTGTGGAAAAATCAAAATTTCTAGTTTTTTTTTTTTAAATATCTTTTTCTACCTTCATGTTCTTCTCCCTCCAAAGCTAAAATGATATTGTTTTGATTTCAAAACACTAATAGCTAAAATGATATTGTTTTGATTTCAAAACACTAATCTTAAACTAAATCGTTAATCTAATCCACTAACTAACTATTAAATAGTTTAGCATTTACACTAATTATTCTAGAGTAGTCTAGGTATTACGAAATATATTACGATAAGGGGTTTTTAGGTTGGTTACAAGATAACCCTATTTTATTATCTTATAAGCCTTCAAAAATTTAGGCTGCAGCCTCGATAATGAAATTCTTTTTTTATAAGTCATTATGGAGTTTAGCTTACAACTAACTCTTGACTTTTAAGTTAAAAGGTTAGTATTAAAATACTTTATTAGTTGGCAGCCATAACCCACAATCACCTTAGTTTCAAATCCACTTAGATTGTTGAAGTCACGTACATGGCTGAATGTGCTACTGCTTGCTATCAAGGTTTGAAAAACGGTCGTTTCTCGGAGAAAACGGTCGTTCAAACAGTTATGTCCATGTAGCGTGTCTGTGAGGATCATCGATATTTATGTCTATAAATTAAAAAAAACGGTGTTATTTAGACCCGTTATAATTCGCGTATTTAATAATCATTTTCTTAAAATTGATTTTTATTTTTTTTCTTCTAAATAACATTTTAACATAAGTTTTTTAGACCGGGTTTTCCGTTTTCACACCTGTTATACCAGTTTTTTAGAAAAAAAAAGAATATAAATTTTATTTAACCCAAGTTTTTATTTCTAAAATGAATGATCAAAAATTATAATTAAAATAATTAAAATAATAAATAAATAAATAAATAAAATAAACGTAGTAACAACGTTATTTAGACCCGTTATAACCGTTTCACGCATATTAAAACCGTTAGATAGGATATTCATATTATAGTTTATTTATTTTTTTTATTTAACCGTTATCACACCCGTTATTAAAAAAGAGCTTGTTGATGTAATTTCTCGTTTCTCGGATCTTTTCATTTTATTTTTTTTCCTGTTTCTTTCTTTAGAAGGTTCTGGATTTATGTCCCATTCTTGTTTCTGTTTTTTTTTATTAATAAATTATTTAGCTTAAAAAAAAAGAAATCACCTGAAATACGAGACATATATAAATAGCCAGCATCGGGAGTCCAGATTCAGCATTCAAGAGAACTTAATACAATTTAGACATTTTACTAATTTTAGTTTCGTCTAAAACTGTATGTTCTCTTTATCCACACCTCCATCAACCCTAGCTAGTAATTCACACCTCCGTCAACCCTAGCTAGTAATTCGCCATCTGTACATTCTCTTCATCCTCACCTCCAACAACCCTAGTTAATAATTCGTCGTTTTATTCATAAATAATACGTAAATTTTTATGTCTTGATCTAGAACGAACTACGAACTATTCGCCCGTCCTAATGCAACATCGAACCTAATACCTGTATATTATGGCTTGGCCGAATAATACGCGAACGTACAGTATTTTTTTAAAATAATCCTACTTAGTAATTCGTCGTTTTATTCGTGAATAATACGTAAATTTTTACGTCTTGATCTGGAACGAACTACGAACTATTCACCTGTCCTAATGCAAAACATCGAACCTAATACGTGTATATTAACGTACCGTATTTTGTAAAGTTCGTGGGGACAATTAACTTTCTTCAAAAATGAGTCTATAGAGTTTCGAACGTCTGACCTTTCACTCCTTCACCAAGAACCTAACCACTATGCTACAGGTTAATTTTTTTTTTTGCATGGCATATATTTATATATAAAAATACAAAACCGTAAAATCTAATTTTTTTTTATTTTGAAGCATGAATTTTATTAAATTACTTAAAGGGTTATTACACAAGGGTATATGATACCCAAAGATTCATCAGTTACATTTGGAATGATATGCCATGAAACTAAAGCAAGAATACAGTGAAGCAGGTTGTGAGCAACAGTCTTTGTATCAAAGTTGCATCGGGGGGAGATGTTGGAGTCGAAGGTCGGAAGGCCTTCGTTCAATGTTTTCCACAAGAAAAGTTGTATTGTTGATGGACACGGCTAAGTCCATAAAAACATAGTTGATGGTAGGGATGTTCGATGCGCTTGATTCAAGGTACTAGTCAGGAAACTGTGTCCATATGCTGAGGTATAATGCCCAAACGTTAACTGTCTATTTGCTTTTTTTCCGTCTTGATCCATCAGGTGGTGTTTACCAGAGAAGACAAAGGTTACTACTTTTAATAATGTTACTAAAAACATACTAGAGACTAAAATATAGATGCAATCTGAATTACAGACTCAACTAGATTACACTACTAAAATGAAAGCAGACTACTACGAGTCTAAAGTACAATAAAAATGGGCGGATAATAGAGGCTAAAGTAATGATCCTAAGTTCCTAACTATTATAATTTGAATGGGAATTACAAGTAATAAATAAAACTACAGATGTTACACTGGGACTATGACTCAATTACAACAGATGAAAAAACCAGACAAAAGAGCAGTTAAATGACTAAAAACTAGATTAGGACTAAAGAAAGAGCAACTCATTTAAGGTGGAGTGTCCACCGACCCAAAAATCATGACATGGGGCTAATAGGCTATTAGTGCGAAATTGTGATGTTTTTGAAATTGAGATGTTCAATTTCAGTACATAAAATTTGATCATGTTTCTAAATTTGATGGTGCTTCTACTTGTTGTTGTTGATGTTTCACCGTACTATTACATGGTGACAAAAACTGATTTCTCTAACTTTATATTTGACAAAGCTTCTTCAATGTTATACCAGAATTAATTGTACTGGCCTCATTATTATTCATGGTAACATTTTGTAGCCCAAGGAAAGATTCCAACTGAAGCATAAAAGATACCGTAACATCTCTGAATTTTTGTCTAAGTATTTTAACCATTAAGGTACCATTCTGAAACTCAAAAAAGGTTCCCAACTGAAGCAAAAAGAACCCCATAACATCTCTCGATTCTTAAATAATAGCATTTTAACCATTCAAGGTAACATTCAAATGTCAGACAAAAAAATGCATTTCCTCCCAGCCCATCAAACACTAAACCTCCAATCGTATATCAAGTCAACCTTAACAATCAAAGAGTTAAGATGATTTCCAGAGACAAAACCACCAACTTTACAACTTCCAGCTGAAATATAGTGTTGACTCGAGAAGTTTTGGTGGGATAAAAAGAGAAACAAGGTGCCTTACATGGGACAGGTTTAAAGGAGTAAATGATAAATGATAGATACATCATAGACTAATGGCAGGACAAAGGAATAGAACCTCACAAAAACATACAAGGAAGCAAGCAACAAAAAAAAAGGTAAAATACAAACATGGTCAAGCAATTTATCTTTAAAGAGAGATACATTGAAGAATTCAGATTAAACAATCTTAGAATTGATTGAGAAATGGGGTTTTTGAATCAATGAATGAGGATAAGGGAACATGATTTCTTAATATGATAAGATTTGAGAGAAATATGAGTTTTTATCCGATTAAATAGGGAAAAATATTCGATTAGTATGATGCACAAATAAGGTTAAAGGGGGTAGTTGTGGTGCTGCTATAATATCTATTGCCGCTTAAGAAACCGAGTCTTCAAGACGAATATGACCTTTTCTCTGTAATAAGTTCTAGTTGGATTGATCTGAGATCTGGATAATGATACCTGGTAAAGCAGATCTTGAAAATTGTTGATGTAGTAGAGGTAAATCAGTCGAAGCCGCAGAGATCACAAACATCATCACAAATTAAAACCAGTCATGAACTCCCGAAACCCAATCAAAAAATTGAAATCAACATCATCACTACAAAATAAAACTTAAGAAACATGAACACATCATAGGATTAGCAACTAATGAAGCCTACAACTTCACTAGGGTCGGTGGAATTGAAGTTTAGCCAAGGAATGAGAATATTTTTATGAAAGAATTTTAGGGTTAGGGTTTTTTGAAGGGGGAGAACCCCAGATAACAGGTTCAAGGTGTGAGCGTTTTTTAGGTCTATCAAGTGCTCCTTCGTTATTCTATGAAAGACATATAAAATCCCATATATATTGAATTTAATTGTTATTTTACACCTTATGACACATGTATATACAAAATTTGATACTTTAAACTATAAATACTTATTAATTTATTATATATGGGAGCCGAATTTTATGTGTCAAATCCGTAAAATGAATAATATACGGATTAATATCGTTCCGATTTTTTTCCAAATCACGAACCGTTAATCGAATTATGGATGAAATTTATGTTCCGAATGTTCACTGTATCCCAAATTACTAACTAGGCCATCAACTATTTAATTAATCTTCAAAGACCCAGACGAGTGTTTAGAACATGAAATATTCAGCAATCGGATCATTCAGTTAGCATTCTCCATAACCTATTAACCTGACTGTAAGAGACATCTGCATGATCTCTGAAGATTAAAGCCCAAGTATAAAGTTGACATTCAATGGACAGTACCCACAAAATTTAATATCAATGTTGTAAAAAATACGATTGAACACAAACATATAACAGGCAGGCTACTTGGCAGACTAACAGAAAGCAGAAAGGCTAGATAAAGTTATATATCTACTTTGTAAGAAAACGGATTAGATGCGAGTTTGGTGTTAATGTGATTTGTTGAAAAATGTTGTTTTGTTGTGTTATGCTGTACTATGTTATAGTATTAAAATAGTTTGATGTTTGGTAAACTATAATTAGCAAAGTGTTATGGAAATAATAAATTGTAAATTTTTGTTTGATAAATTGTCATGTTAAAGTGATGAGACATTTTCATGAAAATTATTTTTAAATTATATCTAATAGTGTTAAAATAAATTTGTAACATAAATAATATTTAAATAAATTTAAATAATAATAATTTATTATTCTTATTTTTATTATTTTATATTTTTTTTATCTTTATTTTTTATTTTTAAATACTATTATTATCGTTATTGTTATTATCACTTTACTGGAAAAAAAGAAAATAATTCTAAATAATGAAAATAATAATACATAAACAATCGTTCACGGATAAACTTATCTTTTTAATATAATAACAAGGTTATAAAAGAGTAAATTAATTAAAATTGAGTGGGTACATAATTTTTATTTTCATTGCTTTTAAAAGTACTCATGTATAACTTTTAAAAATTGATCCAAAATATAAGTATTTTTTAAAAACATAATCTTTAAAAAAATTTATTGAACGCTTTTTTACTTAAAGTGTTACAAGTTTATTATAAAATGTTTTTGTGATAGGGCTTTCTTACTTATCAATAAGTCCAGTACTACCCAGGTACCTCTAGAACCAGAATCACAAAGGATTATAAAAGTTGATTTTTTTAATTATTAATGCTTCTATATCCGGCTTTTAAATTATTAGAACCGGAATCAGACTTGGTAAAAAACATGTATATGCCGAGTCCGGGTATTCGTCAGGCATTAAGATAATTTTTAATTTTTTTCCAAAAAAATCCTAATAGTTGTTATTTTTGGTTTGTATCCACCATATTTTATAAATAATTATTGTTATTTTTTTTAATAATATTCTATATAAAGATTAAATATTAAAAAAGATGGAGAGAAGAAAAATAAAGTCAAAACTAAACAAATCTTTAGATTTTTGCTAAAAAAAATTAATAAATAAAGACAAATAACTAGGTCATCAATTGATGTAACCGATTTGGATTCAAAAACTTATCAGTTAACGATTTTATTCCTCGAGTACCAAACATTAATGATCAGTTTGAACATAAAATTAGTCCCGAATCAACCGGTTCTGGTCCGGTTTTGATAATCAGGTATGCACTGGTAGCCTTACTTTTAAGGGATGACATCGGTAGCTATCCTATTATCTGCAATGAACTCATATTATATCTTATTTAATAATATTTTAATGATGTTAGTAAATAAATTTCCTAACGCCTTTTGATTAAAAATCAAATAAAGTTGAACATTATTATATTAAGACTAAAATTAAATGGTTGTTAAAGGAGGGTATGTTACACTTATAAAAGCGCCCCGTAAGACAATTTGATTACAAAAATAGGAATAACACGTTCCCATATTGCTGTCGTGTATGTCTCATGTTGGCTCTCATCTGTTGTTTGCTGCCAAATTTGTTTTCCTGTAAAAAATGTTGATATATGCCTCGTAAGTGTTTGTAGTAAGATGGTAAATTTTCCTTGTGTTTTTGATGGTAATTCAAAAAGAATTTAGAACGACTAATAAAATAAAATAAGAACGCTAAGAAGTAATAGCAGCATATCTTTTATCCATATATTTTATTTAGTGGTTAATCTGTCTTTATTTAATTAATGTTAATATTGATTAATTAGTTAGTTAATTTTGGTTATAGTTAGTGTTAGAAAATTATTTGAGTTGTAGTTTTAGAAAAGAAATCGAGAGCGTGTTAGAGAAGAAGAAAAAAAAAAGAAGAAAAAAAAGAAGAAGAAAAAAAAGAAGAAGAAATTTGGAAAAACTAGGTTTTACCTAAATTCAATAACAAACATGGATGAGTATGAGGAAGAAGGTAAGAAATATCATAAAGAACATAATATTGAAGGTTCAATGACGTTTAGAGATGACGATTTGGGATATTTGTTGGAGGATCCAAATTTTGGTATGGAAAAAACCCTAGACGACGATTTAATGAGAGAAAACGATGAATCACATCAAAATGAAGATAATAATGCATCAAACAATCAGGTATTGTGTTAATAAGATCAAAAACCCACTTTGTATGCGTTTGTATGTGATCGTTAACAAAAAAAGTTCATTTTTTACATGTATTTAATACCATGGACGTCCCAGAGTCGGTAGATAATGAAGTACCATACTACCGATTACACTGGACTGAGCCAAAATTAGGGTACAATTGGTAGTCTTGTGAAGAATGATTGCTACCGATTAATCAAAATCCCCAAATCGATTTTTTTTATGATTGGTAGTTTAGGAATACTTATTATCTAATAGGTAGTCTAAGAAAATGTATTTACTCCCAAATAGATGTTGCCCAAAATTCAAAATTGAAAAAATTGTAAATTTTTTAAAATTATCATATTCATAATTGGTAGTCTAAGAAAATGTATTTATTACCGATTGTAGATGTTGCCCCAAATTCGAAATTGAAAAATTTATCAAATTTCAAAGAATTTCATACTCCATATCCGGTAGTCTAAGAAAATATATTTACTACCGATTATAGATGTTGCTAAATTCAAAATTGAAAATTTTGTAAAATTTCTAAAATTATCATATTCATAATCGATAGTCTAAGAAAATGTATTTACTACCGACTGTAGATGTTGCCCCAAATTCAAAATTGAAATTTTTTTAAAATTTTCAAAATTTGGATACTCCATAATCGATAGTCTAAAAAAATGTATTTACTACCGATTATAGATGTTGCCCCAAATTCAAAATTGAAATATTTATAAAATCTCCAAAATTATCATATTCATAATCGGTAGTCTAAGAAAATGTATTTACTACCGATTATAGATATTGCCGCAAACTCAAAATCAAAAAATTTGTAAAATTTCCAAAATTGCATACTCCATAATCGGTAGTCTAAGAAAATGTATTTACTACCGATTGTAGATGTTGCCCCAAATTCAAAATAGAAAAATTCATAAAATTTCCCAAATTTACATACTCCATAATCGGTAGTCTAAGAAAATGTATTTACTACCGATTATAATGTAAAATATGTCCAGAAACCAAGCAGTTCTATCAGCAGGTGTAATCGGTAGATAATCCCGGTTTAGGATCAACAGGTATAATCGGTAGATAATTATCATCTGATTGTGGATCAACAAGCTTAATCGGTAGGTGATGCATACTCCTTATCTACCGATTGTAATGCAAAATTTCAACAAAGTTACTTATAAAGTATGAGTCTCTTGCGGGGTTGGATAATCTATCAAATGTTGATCCATTCATCATCCATAAAGTAAAACATTCATTAATATCAAACATAATGTTAGAACTTATAATCCGAAAAAAAACCTTAAAAACGACATTGACTTTAGTACGAAAATGATGTTAAAACTTATAATCCAAAACAAGTTTCTTGCAAATCAATTGAAAATGATGTTCTCTAAAAAGACAACCACAATCTAATTTCTAGAGTTTTTGGTTTTAGTACGAGCACGACGAGCACCAAGGACATTTGCTTCAGCATCAGGGACAATGGCTTCACCATCAGCACTCGATGAACCACGAGATCTTTTACTGGGCTTTGCTGCTGGCCTCTTAGGCTTATTCAAAGCTTTCTCCCCAAACTTACTTGCATAAGCTTCATTATCAATGTTATCCATTAGGTATTTATGCTCTTTCATCTTCTCAATTGATAAAGGCACTCCCGCCTTTATAGACCCAGCAATCGTTTTGGAAAAATACGCAAACCTATTTTTCTGTTTTTATGCAATAACAATCAAACGATTATTACCTAAAATATTGAGTCGTAATATTAAAATCAAAATGAAAGAACATTATGTACCAGTCTTTCATAACCATAAGGTTTGTTTTTGATGATACAAGTATAATCGGAAGCCTTGGTGGTCTTTCCTTTATCTTCACGGATCACATGAAGATTAGAATGCTCCTGGTACCATTCCATATAGCCTGGACGTACTTCATCAACTCGGTTGACAGGTCTCCCATCAGATATTGCATCCTATTATTCCAATCTTCAGTGGATGGGTTACCAGAGTAAACTACTGTGATAAAGTCCTTACCACATACACAATTTTCCTCGTCCAATTTGAACTTGCCACGCATGTGACTCATATGTTCTTCTTGTACATAACCGAGTTGACGCATCACCCTTGTGGCATTGTACATAATATATCATGTGGGGTGCCATAAGGGTTCAAAATAAACTACAACTCAGAACTTCCCGCTATATGTCCACTAGATCGGTCTTACTTGTATGGATCAAAGCATACATCTTTGGACGTCATCAAGTCTAATTTCCTCCTCATAGAAATCAACTATTGTTCCTTAGACCTTGATTGGTTGTTATCGAAGATGTATTTTGTTCCTCTTGGTGTTCCTTTCTGTCAAACCAGGTTTTCTTTGGCCAAATCGAGGAAAGGGAAGAGTTCATAGATCCATGTCTAGTGTACATATCAAACCAAATACGAGAAAATTGATTTTTAAAAGAGAAAAGATAAATAACAATCAAAGAATCGATAGAGTTACCAGAATACCTGTAGTATGCTCACATTCCCAGAAATTTGGCTAGTTGCTTCCTCGATGCATTCTTAACTCTTCCATCAAGAACGCATGGCATGCGGTGCCCCATAAGTAATCACGAACTTTATTGAGAGGATGCAATAGTTGTAGAAGATTGGCGTCGACCCGGTTGTCACTATAATTGGGAACATGACACATTCTAATACACAAAGGAGATATGCAGTGGCTACAACATTCACTTTGTCATCGCTAAACGTTGGATTCTTTTCTTCTTTATCCTTGGTACCTTTGAACATATTCATCAAGTGGACCATGCTGAACCGTCTAGTTTTATAACGAAATCACCGGTTGAACTCAATATCGGATGTCGCTCGATCCCAACCAAGACACTTCTGAGTGTAAAAATAAAGATGTTCCCATCTTAACTACTTTACGTAATCAAACTTGACGGCTGTACCATGGTCAGCGAGACTAAAAATCTGCACCACATCATCTGGGGTGATCGTCATCTCTCCAAACAACACATGCAAGGTGTCGGTCTCAGGATACATTCTCTTCAGGAAGGCTGATATCGAAACCTATTCATGCTCTAACATTGAATTCTCGACAACAGTAGATAACCCCGAGTCATAAATAATTTGCTTGAACCTTTCACACTCACCATATAACGACCTGTCTTTCATTTTTTTTTTGGTGCAGCTGTAGGTTTGAGTAGACGAACCGCATGAGAATGGTCCTAATATACACGACAAATTATAAAATAATTAGAATAGTCGTTAACACTTCTACGAATAAAAAGACAATAACTTAAGAATGATGTTTTATAATTATTACCTCAATTAAATAAATTTCTTTGACCCACGAGTCTTTGTATCTAAATAAAAGATCTTCTCCATCTCTTGGTAACCCAGGGATTTGGCCTGCTTCAATACCCTTCATCTTCAAAGAGGTGGGGACTTGGTGTCCTCCTTTCTTTTTAATTACCTTCTTTGTACCTTGTCCTTCTCCTTGTGTAGCACTTGGTTCTCCTTTTTCTTGGTTTCTAACTTGTGGAACACTTGGTTCTCCTTCTTCTCGGTTTCTAACTTGTGGAACACTTGGTTATAAACTTGGTTGAAAACTTGGTTGAGTTCCTTCAGTAATAGAGATTCCGCTAGTGCTCTTTTCTCTTCTTGCACTAGTTGTTACTTTCTTATCCCCTTCACGACGAGGCCCCGAAACAGTTGTATTTTGGGCTTGCTTAGCTCGCTTTTCCCTAAAATAATAAAATAAAGAATAATTAGCTCGTAAGACACCTTTTAATCACTACATAATCGGTAGAAAAAGTATATAAAAAATAACTGATTATTCATAATCGGTAGCTCGAGTCCTAGATTATCTCCTGATTATGAAACAATTTTGATTCATAAAAAAACTCTAAGCTATGGACACACATATAATCGGTAGTCAAATAAAAAAACTAAAAAATGATTAAAAAATAATCGGTAGCTTGGGTCATAGATTATCTCCCGAATGCATAAAAGTTGGATCAGAAAACTCTAAGTTATGGACACACATATAATCGGTAGTTAAATAAACACAATAACAAACGATTACAAAACAATCGGAAGTCAAATACAAAACCTATCTACCGATTAGGTAAAGACAAATCAAAGGTTTTAAGGAAAATACGATAGATAATAATCACACATAACTACCGATTATGATGTAGCGCTAACATTTTCTCAATTTCAAAATATTTTAATCGGAAGTTAACAGCTACTACATATCTACCGATTGATTCAAAATTATATTCCTCTACATGAAACCATCTAATATAATCGGTAGTTAGATAAAAAAAGTAACTACCAATTAAGCCTAAATTTTAGTAAAGAAAGAAAATTGGTAGTTAATGACTAAATATAACTACCGATTATAGTTGATGTGCTTGAGGAATGATGAATTCTTTCATAACCTGGAGTTAACAACTACTACATATCTACCGATTGATTCAAAACTATATTCCTCTACATCGAAACCATCTAATATAATCGGTAGTTAGATAAAAAAGTTAACTACCGATTAAACCTAAATTTTGTTACAAAAAGAAAATAACCAGACCTAATCGATAGTTAATGACTAAATCTAACTACCTATTAAAATCGATGTTCTTGAGGAATGATAAATTCTATCATAGTCATAAGTTTAAACCTATACGAAACTACCGATTCTAGATAAAACCGAAATCCCAAGAAGTTAGACTGACGATTTCAATCAATTGAAGCAAAATAAACCCAAATAGTGGTATGCCCTTACCTAATCGGGGCCATCATACACTGACGGAGAGTCCAATTGTCAGAATCATTCTCCGTATCTAAATCATCGTCTTGGTGTTCTTCACTACGTTCTTTAACAATCTCTCTGTTTCTTAATTTCTCCATAAAATTTGGCTGATTATTATTATCAGATTGACCGCCCATCTTTACATCGAAATATCAACGATGATTTGGTACGTAGATTAACAATGATACGATTAATTGGTTTTAAAAATTTCACGAGGGGATTTTTTTCTCACAATCGATAGTCAAGAGGAAGAGAAGAAGAAGAATTAGATTTTTCTCACACTCGGTAGTAAATATGAAGAGAAGAAGAAGAGTTAGAATTAAATGAAATGAGTTTAGGTTTTACATTTTTATTAGTGAAAGGGTGTATAGGTATTTTTACCTGCCATTAGGACATCCTATAACCACATCTATTGGATGGATATATATAAATCGTCCCAATTTTTTTTTTTGAGTCGTCCTAAAAAATACTTATTAAATTTTAGTTATCGTACATGTCAAGTACCAATGCAGTACAACCCTTTTATTGATAAGATGTACCAGATTAGTTGAATCCGTTTCGAAATAAACTTTAAGCCATTATTGGGTACCCGCTGCTTGGACCGTCGAAGCAAAACCCAAGTCCCAGATATTAGTGATGTGGTTATTCCAAGAGGTTGTCATAGCTATATGATTGGTTTGGTCAAAGAGTTTCAGTAAATATAGCCTTCTCTTTCATTGTTCGGGTGTTTCCTAGACGCCCCATCTATGTTTATTTATATTGATCCATACATAATTTGAGACGCCCCATCTATGTTTATTTATATTGATCCATACATAATTTGAGGACTCACAACCAGTAGATAGTGCTATTGTTCTTCGTTGGTGAGAGTGTTATTTGGTGTTGGCGTAATTTTTGACAAGTCATAGTTGGAAGTACTTTGTTAAATCATGTGAATTTCTTCTGGATTGATATTTTAACGATGTTACTTGGTTGTTGTGGACTCGTAAGTAATGTCTGTTGATACTTTTTGATGAGTAACTTGGAATCTTTGCAGTCAAACTCTTATCGTCAACCGAATTCTTCAGTCGGAAAGGTCGGCCTCCTGATCAATCTATGTATGAAATTGAAATGGAAGATACACCTAAATAAAGTTTAGTTCTTAGGTCCACTAATAGCATTTCCAACAACGTGTATAAAAAAATTATATATATTTCTACCTACGAGAGTTTTAACATAGTAAATATAGAATCCCGTAACTAAAAAACTATCTTTAATGTTATAGGATTTAACCTTATGATATTTTATATGATAAAATTTTAACTATTTAATTATATTTTAAATAATTATTAAAAAAATAAATAATAAAAAAACTATGACATACAGGTGAATCTGAAGGTGTAATTAAAAATTTATTTAACATATTTTTATTTAGTATCTCATCCCTTTTAGTTTGTAGGATCTAACTGTTGGAGATGAATTTATACTAAATGGGGCTAAATTCTATGTGTCATGAAAAATTAATATTTTCACCTTCTGTTTAAGATTCTCTAATTTTTTTATCTTTCCTACAAACCGCTAAAAAAATCTCTTATTCCTTAGGATTCTTGGGAGGACAATGAGTTTTTAAATAATTACTTTGAAGTTTATAATGATGAATCCTCTTTACAGGAAGCATATAACTTAGATTCAGCTAATGTCAGCGGTGAGTCCCAAATACGCAATCTCCCCACTATTGATTTAGGTCAAGCTACCAGGAATCGTATCAGTAAACTTTGGCAAAAATATATTGATTGGCAAAGTTATATGTAAATCGGTTGGTTTCAAATACATTTAACAACGTATCTTGGCTCTCTAGAAACCAATTGGATCAATTCAAATCCTAGATTTAGGGAAAGACTTTTTCCCATTTAGAAACACTCTCAATCTGAAGAAAAAAATTATATCCGTTAGGGACTCTGGTTTATAATAGCAAAAAATGTAACTCGTCTGCGGATATTTTGGCCAAAAAAACATCTAATGATTGTTATATTTGTGAATCGTTACATTACCTTCCCCTTTGTTGGATCATGTTTTATTGGAGGATGCTAGGTTAATATCATCCAGTTCTAAAAAAGAAAAGAAAAAAGTAATGTATATTTGATCAAATAAATAAAGTTAGTGAATATATTCTTTATCTTATAATTACCGTGTTAAGCAAAAACCTATAAAGGAGAAATTATTTTTTTAATTTTTTTCGATGGAATAAGCAATAAGCTCCGAATGTTACAACTTTTTTGATATCCTTCAAGTGACATTCGCCTTTGTCACATTGGTAGGCCGGTACATTAACTTTTGAATACATTTCTTATCGTAGTGTCACATGACCAACTTCCTCCTTGGAGGAAAACGACTCCAAGTACACCTAATTCAAAAAGAAAAAAAAAACGAAAAAGAGAAGAACATCGAATAAAAGAATAAGTAAGTAACTAATTCTTTTTTCTTTTTTTTTAGGATTATTAAGATTCCTCTAACAACCCAATTCCCAAACAATGAGAATAAAAAACCCAACATTTGAAATAAAGAATCCTAAACTAGGGGTTCTTATTAAACAAAGAGTTTATGATTAGTGGATCCTTCTAAATCCTATCCACACCTCTATAACCTTGTTTAATGATCGCAGAAATAAACATAATTCTTTGAGACGATATTTTTCTCTATCTACGAATAAGGGAAAAGTCAATTTTGTAGTTAGATCTCATTCTCTTCACCGTTTTAGAGCATTGGTCATAGGTTCAATTTTGCTCCCCTCTTAGTTGCACCTGATATGGCATTTCCACGACTAAACAATATCTCTTTCTGGTTGTTGCCACCAAGTCTCTTGCTCCTATTAAGCTCAGCCTTAGTCGAAGGGCTTCATTTCTTAAGCTTCTTGCTACCTGCAGGAGTCCCTCTCGCATTAGCCCCCTTCTTAGTACTCCTTGAGCTAATCTCTTATTGTTTTCGAGCATTAAGCTTGGGACCCGTGTCTTTTGTCTTGAGACCTGTGATTTCTTCCAATTGAGAAAAGGCAGGAAAGGAAATTTCATAAGCATTCCTAGTATGGGTATCTAAAAAATAGCTAATATCTGGGATTTTAGAAACTCTTATAGAAAAAAAACCTCTCCAACAGTTATTGAATGGTTAAATTTTAATATGATTTGAAAAATTAAGTTTGGATGAGAATTTATTTTTAGATACTTCCATCCATACTCACGTCAACCTTTTTTTTTTAAGTTATTTTAGCTTTATTATAGATTTTGTATCCTACCACTAAATGACAACCGTATTAAAGTTAATATTGATACAACTATCACTGAACATACACTACCTTTTTTTAGATCTCTATATAAGATATATATCCAAATACCATTGGAGATGATCTTATAATAGTAGCTTTTTATTTATTTTATCTAAGAGCAAGGACAGTGAGGTGGTTAAATAGGTAAATTTATTTATTATCACCCCATAATGGAACATGTAAACGGGAAAAATGGATAGGAATATGTTCAATTTTGAGCATTTGTCCATCTCATTTCAAGTTGAGTCGATTGGTTCAACTTGAATTTGTCCATCCCGTCTCAAGTTAAATCGATTGGTTTAATTCGAGCCGATTGACCAAGATTTGGCTGGGATATAATATTTTTATATTTTAGTCATTTACTTTAGCTAGTTAATATAGTTTTTTTAAAACTATATTATATATAAAGTGGATCTCATTTATCATGTTTATTAGATTATTTTAATAAAACGAGTCTAATTAACATGAAACGTATATTAATTTATATTTATATATTTTTTCCGTCTTAGGAAAAGAGTTACTATCAGTTTTTTAGTTTAGTTTATGATTTGGTTGAGATATATTTTTATATTTTAATTAGTTACTTTAACTAGTTAATATAGTTTTTTTACTATATTATATATAAAACGGTTCCATTTATCAGATTTATTAGATTATTTTAATAAAATAGGCTAAACTAAAAAAAAACATAATTGGGGGATACTCACGGTTATATGGGACTGGATTTTGACTAAGGGGGTATTTTTTAATGATGAAATATTCATATTGCCCTTTACACTATAATAAATTCTTTTTGGTATCCCCTTCATTTCATCAATTCAACTGCTGACTCCTCTCCTCCCTTTCTTCTCCTCTTTTTGTCTCTTTCGATAACTTCTTCATTTCATCATCAATTAATCAACTATTCCAAAATTTCTTCGTCGATTAATTCCTTCGATAAAAATAAAACCTAAAACGAAAAAATCTTTTAGGCAATGCCCTAATCCTGGAGTTGGAATTGCGTCTCAAAATAAAGCAAAACAAGTTTTGAAATATATATTACATGCAATAGCAAATCAAATGGCTCCGGTGAGAAGGTGACTGATTCCCATTAATTTGCGTAGTGTTATGATTGAATTTTTTAGGTTTTAAATCAAAAATTAAGTCAAAATTAGGGTTATATCGTCACGGTCGGCACTGGTCTAAGTTTGAATGAAATACTGTCTGTTATTGTCGGTATTGTTTTACGGATGAACGCAATACCGATTGTTTTAGTCGGTATTGTTTGTTGGTTAAATTCAATACCGAATGATATTAAGTTATCTTGGTATTTTTGCATGCTAAGAGTCGGCATAGTTGATTCAAATTATACCAATACTGAATGTTAGTAACTAATGCCAATTCAATTTGCACCAATACCGACGGTTAGTTTTATGTCTTGTATGAAATTCTGTCGAAATTGCACCTCTCTGCTGTGAAATTGACCACAGTCGGTATTTTCGAGTAACACTATTCAATGCCGACTGTGCATTTACCTATGCCGACTGCGTCTATACTGCAATGCCGACAGTTGGTGTTGCAATGCCGACAGTTGGTGTTGCAATGCCGACTCCTTTTATGATTCAATGTCGACTCCTAGGTTGTAATGCATAGTTCATTGATGGACTTTGGTGTTTATTTCTTATTATTTAGGACGATTAATAAATCCAAGAGAGGGTCAAAGGAACTTGCATCTTTGAAAGGAAAGGATGTTGACACCTGTACAGCGTCCCTTCCAAACCGTCATGGTGGCGCTAAACGATTAGGGGAAAACAACCGAGGTGCTGATAGCCCCCTAAGGAATCATTGTATTATATCCATCCGTGAACTTACTGAAGAGGAGTTGAGTGGAGGAAGTTCTCAACACGAAGAAAAAGAAATTTATGTACAAGAAGAAGTTCAAGGAAAAAGAAAAGGAAAAATAGCACCGAAAGTAAAAGGGTGCCATATACCCACTGAAAAACTAATGCTACCTGACCATGATGATGGCTATTTTTGGGGTGAACCAGATGACAATGAACTCTTATTCGGCTACAAAGATTCATGGGCACATATCAACTATAAAACATATGTAAGATTATCCGTCTTTTGTCATGTATTATTAATAATTTTGTAATCATTCATTTATGTTTTTGTACGTTTTCGTTTTGTAAAATCATGATGACGCAGTACATGTCTTTAGACACCAATCGATGCCTTCTTGGGATTTGGAAAATGAATATCAAGGTATTAAAGACCTAGTGGAAGCATCCGGTTTGTTACATGCGGTTTTCAATTACGTGGATTATGATGCTGTCACAGTGAATTGCTTCGCCGAAAGGTTTTATGGAGAAACTGATACCATATATTTCCCGTTCGGTGATATGTCCTTCATCCCCGATGATGCTCAACAAATTCTAGGCCTTGATGTGCAAGATAAAGCTATTTTGGAAGGAAATTACACCAAAGAACTAGATTGTGAACAGTTACAAGTTCTTACTAAGAAGTTGTTTGGTTGGAATGAAGCAACTTCAAAAAAAATAATCCATGTTAGTGGTAAGTATACAGTCAAGGTGTAGAGACTAGTTATGTTAAAGGAAATATTTGGAGGGACAAAGGATAAACAGAATGACCACCGAAGAGCTTCGTCATACAGCCGCTGCATATTTGTTGTATGTCCTGGTCACTGGGATCTTTCCGGACACAAGTAGAAACCGGGTTAATGCAAACTTCTTGCAGTTGTTGGATTCTTTGGAGGATGTTGTAAAATACTCGTGGGGCTCTGCAGTTATTGCACATTTGATGGGAGAGATGCAAAAGGATAGTAAGGCACAAACTAACCAATTTGTTGGGAATTTCACTCTCCTCCAGGTAATAATTCATTTGGAAATGTTATTGTTTTTGTTATTGTGTCGATCTCTCAATTATATTGTTTTATTTTGATTTTGACATAAGTAAAATATATTATTTATTTGATTTTGACATAGGTCTGGGAGTACGAACACTTGCCAACATTGTTCGTGGATAACAAATTGTTGAATAAAAATGAAAATTAGCAGCCGCATTAGCCTAGAGCCCACAAATACTCGTTCAAAAAGGGTCCGGTTTCAGTAACAAGACTAAGCTATTATAAATGAGATTAGCTTTAGACCAAATTACGGTTGATGAGGTAGTTTTTGACCCTTACAAGTTGAAAATAGATATCCAACAAAGTCTTGTAAGTCCCGATAACGTTACATTCTACAGCGGACCGTTGTTTCACACAAACGGATATGTCATGTACGATTCATTGCGTGTAATGCGACAACTTGGATTTAAGCAAGAAGTTGTGGGAGAGTCTTCAATCATATTTTTAGACATGATTTTGGCTTGTGCAAATCAACTTACTCACCAACACTGATCCCAATGCAACTGACTTGTTCAATGAAAAAAAAGAGAAAACGGGTAGCCGAAAGGCGAGGCGTGAGTGATTGAATATGTCTTTTTATGTTTACTTTCTAAAATTTTTCTTTTCAAAAATGTGTGCTTGTTGTTAACTTTTGAACAATGTGGGTTCGTTTTAACTTTGGATATGCTAGTTTGGTTTAAGTTGAACGGTTTGCTATTTAAGTTTGGTTTTCTATCTTTGTCCCATTTTTCCTTGTGAAATGCACTGTCTCTGCCCCTTTTTCAACTAGAGTGGGCATTGCAGTTTTCTCACCAAGCAATGCCGACACCAAAGTCGGCATTGCATCTATTCAGGGATTTCAATGCCGGCAGTTGCTTTTGAAATGCACTGTCTCGGTCCCTTTTTCAACTACAGTCGGAATTGCAGTTTGGTCACCAAGCAATGCCGAAAGTTGATTGCATAAATAGTTTCAAAACAAATAGCCGTTAGAAAACAGTCGGCATAGAAGGTAGTAATGCCGACTCTTGTGTCATTTTGAAAAATCTAGCCATTTTTTTTGTTGTCTGTAGAGTCGTTTTTTTAGCCCAATTAATTGCCTCATCTTTACTCGCGAATTCCAAATCAGTCGTATACTTATCCGAAGTATCTGAACCCAACTCTCCCACATGCCAAGGGTGAAGTACGATCTAACAAAAAAAAAAAAAGTTCAATATTGCATACAGTCGGCCTTGTCAAAAAATCAAAGCAATGCGAACTACATAACAATCGGCATTGGTCTGTAATCATAATGAATGCCGATTGTACAGTATCTAGGGACAGTCGACACAAAGTGCGAAAGTTAAACACCACCGACTGTGGAGCAAACAGTCCGTATCGTTTTATATCTTCGACAATGCCGACTGTATCTGGATATTGGGGGAATACCAAATGCCGGCATCGTTTTATGATGAGGTCAATACCGACTTCTTAGAGTCGGTATTGCCTTTATCCTAAAATAATGCCGACTGTAACTCTGTAAATACAAAAATCAAACGCACAAAACTCACATAAATCACTTATAACACACCAATACATGATTATTTGGAGCACTTGTATCATTAGTTTCTTCATTTCCCTTGTGTGTCTCTACACTTGTTCCTTCATTTGAAGCTTGACTTAGGGTTTGATTTAGGGTTTTTTCATGGATGAAAGTTTGATTCTCTATAAAAGGTTGCAATTGGGAGTCATTAAAATCAATGTAAGCACCTTCTATTTGGTGAGATGAGGATTCCCTAACGTCAAATTCCTCACTAGAATCTCTCATACCACTCAAATCTCCCCAAATCCTTCTTCTTCTTCTTCTTCTACAATCTAAGTTCAATCTTAACACACTTGGGGGATACTCAAGGATAATTTAGCTCACACTTGGGGGATACTCAAGGGTAATTTAACTATTACCAAAATTATTTGGATAAGGGATTCTTCAAATTACTTCATAATGTTTTTTTTTAAGTATCCCCCAATGTATGAGAGTATCCTTCAAATATAGGTTCTTAAAAAAGTGATAGTAACTCTTTTCCTAGGATAAAAATAGTATAAAACAAGTCTCACTAATTAAATTTATCCATTTACCATTGAGAAATCTGATTTTCCCATCCACATAACAGGGTAAATGTGCAAATTAAATTGCTCCCACTGACCTTGCTCTAACGCTCGAAAAGCTAATTATCATATATCCATACCTGGTTTATTCCTTTACTTTCGTGTCCAAAGTAGGACATATATGGTCCTGAGTGAACAAAATGATCCAATGATCATTGTATCTTAGAGTTATATATTTTCTTAGCCTGCAGAAGACTTTTTTCTTTCTTAGCCTGCATAAGACTAGTAGTGATTACAGATCATTCATTTTATGCTTGTAACTATATAAATAAAGAGATCTACAATAAACTGCCGTTGATATAACAACAAACAAGAAAACAGATTCATACTTGTGAGCAATGTTTCGAACAAGAGGCCGTTACCACGCTATCTGTCTCGGCCAGTGACATCAAAATACCAGATGCCTACATTCTTTTGGTGGATCACCCGCTATCAACATGAAAGAAAAAGAAAAGAAAAAGAAAAGGAAAAAGAGGAGAATAATAGTGAGGCAACTATACACTAATTATGTTTCTCAACTTAACTTTTTGCTTAGAGTTGGCAAAAGTGGAAAGGATTTCAGTTAAAGAACCAGTTTGGCGGGTCGTTATCTAAAGAGTCTTATCAATTACTCCTAGATTCACCGAGTCCGTAATAAGTTCGCAACTGTACTCTACCATTTGGAGGTGGCACCAAGATCGTTGGTTACGTATAAGTGACTATATCCATTGTTAAGTCTGCCTGTATTTTTTATCCTTTCTTTTGTATAATCGATGGATCAAATATTTTACAATTATTTTTTCAATTGCGGGGATTTTAAGAAAAGAATCAAAGGGTACAAAGGAAGGGAAAATGTATTGCTCTAGCGCTCCTGGATCAAACTTGATCTCGCGGGACCGAGGCCAACCATTAGGCTACCTATGATGTCAGCAAAGCAGTTATATTCCTTTCTTCTTGTTGCCGAATTTTTCTGTTTGCCCGTTCATTTAGTTGCTGAATTTTTAGAGAGAATACATGATCTCTTTCTTATTTATCCCTTGATATCATTTTTTTTTGGGCTGATATATTGTAGAATCTGATAAGAAAGAGGAGAGAATAAACACGGAACCGACTAAAGACTACATTAATAATAATTCAGTGTGTTTTACAAAGGTGATAATCCCAATTTCTTAAACCTCTACGAATCCTATAAATATACTACTTCTGATAATAATCAAATACCATAAATAAATACTTAATATAAATAACTCTAAATCTAAAACTAATACCTATTATAACTTTGATTTAGATAGGAAAGTCTCAGTGAAAATCCATTTCCAACAGCCTCCCTTTAACTGAGACTCCGTTAAGAACTCATTCTCAACAATCTTTGCAACAAACGGTTTACTCTTCAACATACTTCCCGGTATGTTCACCAACTCTTCGAACCCTTGGTTTCTTCAGTAGAATACTTCCGTACTCCCTAGATAGCATGCCACCTTGCACATCCCTCTGTCTTCCGCAGACAGATGATGGGAAATCATATCCCTCCATCTTTCCAACAAGCTAGAATCGCAATCCTCTCTGTTGCGTTCATCCACTTAGTAGACGAACAAAAAACCACGTCTTTTTTCTTTGCACCTACTTCACTTGTAGGATTTTATTTTGCACCTACTTCACTTGTAGGATTTCATACAAACTTACTTCATTCGTAATTTGTATCCACCGAGCATCTTGCTCATCTTCTACTTAATCTTCTAAGCATATTTGCTCCACCATATTTCTATCTCAATCTTTTTTTCACATGTTACTTTTTCAAGAGTCACAACCTCACTATTGTGATGTTTGCTACGATTGACATTCTTCAGTTCACAAACCTTTCTTCTCTTCTCAAGTACATATGTTGTTACCTTATCTCTACTATCACAACCTTACGTTATGACGTTTTCCACAACTCATAGGTTCACAAATCTATTGTACGCCTTACTCCCAAAAGGCCTTGACAGGTCCAAAACAACCAACACACAGACCCAACGTTACTGCAACAATATAACCATCGACTCTGTAAGTCTAAACCTGGACATTACTAGCAGCCCACCACACTCTCATCACATCTGACTTCTTTATCTATCGAATTTCTCCATACTCATCCCCATGGCCATATCAACGTCAACAAGTTCTTCTTTATCTTGGTTCACAACCATTGAACCATGGCTAATAGTTAAACATAAAACCAAAGCAAAACTAGTCGGTCATGCTTTTTCTCCAACACTTGTTGTGCGCGACAGACAATGGAGAGGCAAATATTCCATTGACTTATAAACTCTTCGATATCTCCTTCCCTGCAATTTCTAATTAGGAAACAATAATAAGTTTCCTAACCAATATAAATCACATTCATTCATATCCATTCATCGATTAAAAACAACGACATATCTCTCACTTATCTATTTTCACGGTAACAACCACTGTCCAGACCAAACCAAATTCGAAATCACAACCAACCTTTTCTCATTAGTCTTGTTAGAACTCGGAATCACCATCACTTTCCTCCATTGGTCATTGATTTCAACCGTCAGCATCTCTATCTCTCAACTGTACGACCACAACACCACTTCTTTGACTGATTTCTCGGTATTAATAACCCCAAATTCTTCACAAATTCGACCAACAACTTTATTTCCTTCCTTCGAAAAAACGAGTTCAAACATCGATCTCTTCAAATCAACAACATCAACAAATTTTTTTTTTGTTCTCAAAAAATATATCAAAAAAATCGAGCCACTAGTTCTTTCTCCTTTTGTGTCTTGGTGAAGACCCACAAAAACATAAGACTACGTGCACTTCGCATAATTCTTTTTTTTTTCTTTACCCATAACGAAAACCAAACTAAAATGAAGAACATAATAAAAATTACAAATCAATTTTGATTTCTCTACCAAAACTAAAATTTTCAGTAACACTCTCCATCCCCTCTCTTTCTCACCTTGCTCAGATACCATATGTAGAATCTGACAAGAGAGAGGAGAGAATAAACACGGAATCGACTAAAAACTACATTGATAATAATTCAGTGTGTCTTACAAAAGTGATAACCCCAATTTTCTAAACCTCTACGAATCCTATAAAGATATTACTTCTAATTATAATCAAATGTCATAAATAAATACTTAACATAAATAACTCTAAAACTAATAAATATTATAACTTTTACTTAGATAGAAAAATATCAGTTAAAATCCATTTCAACATATAGTAGCCAATAAAAATCTTAAGAATTCTTAGATTATGCATTCTTACTGAACTAAATGACACTTGGTCGTAGCAAGGTGAGTGTGTTTGCTTGGATAACGTGAGTTGCAGTATTATCTACTCCTTATCAGGTTGCTTCTAGTTTCATAATAAAAGTTTTGAATTGCCTGAGATTTTGTATGTTTGGTTTACGTTATTTTAATGAAAGTTCATCTCAAAACTTAATGCATACAAGTACAACAATTATTAATTACTATACTTTTCTCATATACTCCCTCCACCCATAAAGGATAACCTTTACATTTAAATTTTTCATCCCTCCAAAGTTGATCCTTATAAATAAACAAGGTTATATTTATATAATTAACCTTTTAATAGATTACTAGTTTTTAGCACGTGTTAAGGTATCGGGGATGATAAAAAAAATTATTCCGTTGATTTTTGACCACTGAGGTAGGATTTCACCCCGCACCCGTCATAATAAGAGTTCTAATAAGTTAGCATAATAAATTACTATCCAACAGACTAACTTTATAATAAAAACCATGTAATTAAATTTTTTTAATAATCAAACGTAATATCATTATTATAATCTATAAGTCTTATATGGGTTTGAAAATTAATTTCACATAATCTAAGAAAACAATAATCAATTTTAAGAAAAAATAAAAATTAATAGAATTAAGTAATCTCAAAAATAAAATAGTGTAAACTCTAAATACTAAGTACTAAACTTGATTGAAATCTCACAGACTAAAAATAAATATTCGCCTATCGGTAATCCTTATTCATAAGTAAACACTGCATTGTCATCTTCATCTATTTCAACCAACGGTAGCAGGTTAAGATCCCTTTCGCCCAATTCATAATCATGTTCATCATCGCACTGGGGCTGATGGGAATTTTTGATTCGGTGTGACGGGTCGTCTAGATGCATTATATCATCTTCAAAAAATTCTTGATTAGTATGATTATTATTAATGGGTAAGAAAATTTGATACCCTTTGAAGGTCCAACTATGGAATATGCATAGTTTAGAAAGATTTGTATGTCGCGAAAATATAAATGAAATTTGAAGTTACCTACCAAAGAATTTAGAAATGCTTAAACCACAACATAATACCAAATCTAGATGCATGTTTACTCTGTACACCCCTGACTATGGCAACTAAAATCATCAAATTTTTGATACCCTTTGATAATCCAAATCTTTATATATTGCTATATTCAAAAAAAAAAAAATCAAACAGTAGTCAAGCTGGAAAAGATTTTCATACGTTGCTAGATGATCAATCACCTGCCTAATCATCAAGGCATCAATCATACCAAACTACTAAGGCACGAAATTACAAAACACATAATTTATTATAGATTATCTGGATGTGGTCCAAATTGAAGTGAGAAACAAAAAACACGCTTAACTACTACTCAAACTGTACATGTTTTTACCGTAGGTACCTGTACGTTGAAACAGAGCTTTGCCTCGCACCGTCCCAATGATGGCTCCAATTAGCAATTGCCAAAATCGCCATCCAATAAATGAACAATTATGATGTAATTAAAAATTTCCACGACTTAGTTTTTAGTTATACAAAGTTTGACACTAATTTTTCGAAGAACTATATTCTCGACGTCCCAACAAAAGAGATAATATCACTTTTCCATTTTAGCCTAAATAAACTAAATTGAAAAAGTGCTTGTATCACTTTTGCTGGGACCAACGTAATAATATGTTTCAAAAGTAATGAGTTTAAGATAAATACTACTTTTAGTTATAATCTCTATTCTTGTATGTAACCCGTGCTACGAACCGGGTCTGATGAAATTTTTTGATTTGGTGGGCAGGGGTTTGCCCCGCCTCGTCGTTCAAATGCATTAGAACATCTTCAAAAAAATTTGATTTATATGATTATTGTTAATGGGTAAGAAAATGTGATACCCTTTGAAAATCGAATTGCGACATGCATAGTTTAAAAAGATTTGTATGTCGCAAAAATATGAATGAAAGTTGAAGTTACCTACCAAAAAATTTAGAAATGCTTAAACCACAATATAATACCAATTCTAAATGCATGTTTACTCTGTACACCCCCGACTATGGCAACTAAGATCATTAAAATTTTGATACCATTTGATAATCCAAATCTTTATATATTGCTATATTCAAAATTTTGTTCGAATTGTAGTCAAGCTGGAAAAGATTTTCATACGTTGCTAGATGCTCAATCACCTTCCTATTCATCAAGGTATCAATCATAACAAACTACTATGACATGAAAAATACAAAACACATAATTTATTGTAAATTGTCTAGGTCTGGTCCAAATTGACGTGAGAAACATAAAACACGCTTAACTATTACTCAGAGTGTGCATGTTTTTACCGCAGGTACCTATACACTGAAACAGGGCTTTTCCTCGCACCGCCCCAATGAAGGCTCTAGTTGGCAATTGCCAAAATCACCATCCAATAAATTAACAATTGCAATGTAATTAAAAATTTCCACGACTTAGTTTTTGGTTATACAAAGTTTGACACTAATTTGTCGAAGAACAATACTCCCGCCGTCCCAACAAAAAAGATATTATCACTTTTCTGTTTTAGCCTAAAAATAGATTAAATTGAAAAAGTGATAGTTTCACTTTTGCTAGGACCGAGGTAGTAATATGTTTCAAAAGTAATGAGTTCAAGATAATACTTCCTTTAGCTATAATATCTGATCTTGTACGTAACCCATGCTACACACCGGGCTGATGGGAATTTTTTATTTGGTATGGCAGGGCTTCACTCCGTCCCGTCGTCCAAATGCATTAGAACATCTTCAAAAAATTCTTGATTAGTATGATTATTGTTAATGTGTATAAAAATTTGATACCCTTTGATAATCCAACTATGACATATGCATAGTTTAATTTTTTTTTGATATCCCAAAATTATGAATGAAATTTTAAGTTACATACCATAGAATTTAGAAATGTTTAAATCACAATAGAATACCAATTCTAGATACATGTTTACTCTGTACACCTTTGACAAAGGCAACTAAAATCATTAAAATTTTGATACCCTTTAATTATCCAAATCTTTATGTATTGCTATATTTAAAAAAAAATCGAATTGTAGTCAAGATGGAAAAGATTTTCATATGTTGCTAGATGATCAATCACATGCCTATTCATCAAGGAATCACTCCTACCGAACTACTAAGACATCAAAATTACAAAACATATAATTTATTATAAATTGTCTGGGTCTGGTCCAATTTGACGTGAGAAACAAAAAATGCGCCTAACTACTACTCAAAGTGTACATGTTTTCACCATGGGATAATTAGACTTTGGTACTCAGGTTTTGACCCGATTTAGTGTTTGGTCTAACATTTGTCCAACGTTAGTGTTTGGTACCTGGACTAACGGTAAACCGTAGTTGACTAGGTTAAGTCTAATTTTAATTTAGCAAAATCATTAATTTTATGTTATTTCATTTGAACCGTTGATCTTAATAACATGTGGACGGCCATATGAAATAAGATCAACTGTCCATATGTCATTAAGATCAGCGGTTCAAATAGCAAGTACATTACCAAGCAAGTACATTACCAAGTAAGGGATCATTCCCACAAAAAACAGAATTTTTTTGTTTGTTGTCGAATTCTTAAACTACGAGGGTGTTTGTTGAATTATTTAAACTAAATTAACCTAATTAAACTAAAATAGAATTATTTACGTGCAAGCATAAAATTAGGAAATACTGGTTAGGGGTTTCATCTTCCATCACCAAACATGTTCATCAATCTATTAAAGTTAATATTCACTTCAGTCATACCAAAATCCCTAGATCACCTCATCGCGAGTATACTCCGTTAATTTCCTTGAATCATCATATACCATGACAATGTATATACGAATTCTACCTAAAGAATAACCCAACACATCGCACAATTAAGTTTAACCCTAAAAAATTGTCAACTTTTCCATATTAACAACTCTAATTTAGCTTTAGATATGAATAGATGTTCACTTAATTTGCAACTTAAATAAACAAACATCCAATCATAGATGACGATATTAAAAGTAGATTATGAACAATAAAAGAGATTATGAATATTAAAACTAAACTACTACATTGATTCACATGTTTTAGACTTCAAATTACATCCCCAACCAATAGAAAAATTAGTTATTTATGGATTTATCAAAACCCATGGAAAACCCCATTTAAAGGGATAAACCAATGTGTTGTATGGTTGAATTGTGTTTGAGTTCATCTTTATATACAATTTTAGAATCTCATCTTGATGTTTATCCAATAAGGAAATTTAGCCAAAATATGAAAGTACCTATACACAACTCCGTGCATAAAAACTTGGAAAAATATCAAAATCAGGGAAAAAACTCTTCCAAACATAAGCCCAAAATGTACTCTTCCTTTTCATTCACGTGTAGACTCAATTAGGCCCAACAACCAACTATAACCACATCCAAATTGTTTTCAATGTTTTGCTTATAACTTTTTCATTATGTATCGGAATTGAGTCATACTTGGCTATTTTGAATATTTTTTAAATCTTTTACGAGATATAGGTGAATATTCTTGGTTAGCTTGGTCCAGGTGGACCGACCGATCTGTTTTTCTTTCTTTTTCCACTTTTCTTGTGTATTTTTCGCTCCACTTGGTCTTGGGTTCTTCCACAACTATAGTACTTCACTTCTTTAGATTTTTTAGACCCACTTCTATTGATTTTGGATGTTCACTTAACATATGGCATAAAATAGAAAACATGAGAAATACAAGGTAAAATGTAATAAATCTAACGAAAACAAGTATGAATTCGATATTACAAATATGCAAATTAAGCACTTACTAATTTCCCTCACACTTGCTTTTTGCTAGTCCTCGAACAAACTACTTAACCTAAATTAACCTAACTCACTTTTATAGGGATCACGGTTACACTTAGCATGCACAAGAAGCCTTTAAACCCCTAGGTAACCCTAGTAGACGAGTTATAGTCTTGTGAGGGTTTACAAGAGATATACCCACAAAATCTACTCCAACTCCTAGATACTCCAAAGATGCAAGTATTCCAAGATCCACAATGACATAAAGTTTCTCCACCAAATAGTTAGAAGTTAGAAGTTCAAGAGAAAACTTACAAATATCAAATACTCTTCATCAATGAGAGTGCGTCTGTAATGTGTTTAGCCAATGCAACTGAGTCTTCTGCTTACGAATATATAACAACCTTAAGAGAAACCAATAAGCATTTCACCTCGACTTTTCCTCACAGGTTAATTACTCAAAAATAAACAATAAAAATTGGTTTTTCATATATTTAAGAAGGAACAAAGAAAATAATACTTACACACTTTGAATGTTGCCGTTTATTTTCAATTTCTTACGATCTCAAAGGAAAGAAATTCAATCATACGTGAGGGTGGGAAAATCCACTCACTTACTCATCTTAATATACTTTAAACCCAACTCCTTTAACAACATGTAGTAAAAAACTTTTTATTCGGCTTCAACTCTTGATAGTAAACTATCAAACCTTTTAAATCTTCAACAATTGTCAGTTTTTCACCCTGTTAATATGCATCAACTCTTTTTATTCAATTAGTGGTTGTTTTGAAACTTATTTTTGAATCTTTTCCATATGCTTGATCAGGGTACAATAGACAATGACTTTAACACTTGCTTCTTCACAACTTTGAAATTATCCAGGTAGCACAAAACTCTAAAAATTTATATTTATTGTTTTTCTTTCTTTTCACTTTGGATATATGATTTATTTTTCCTTTGTTGGTTGTAAGACATTGATGGATTCAACTTTCTTCATACATTGATATTTCTGTACTTGTTGTTAATAATGATGATATGTTAATGTGTCGACTACTTTGAGAGTAATGCGTCTTGTAATTCAAACTACAAGAATGGGGTTAATTCACAATTATGATGTCACCCTCATGACTGATAAGAATTATCCTTTAAGAGATCAAAAAGTGTTTAAATATTGGAGGTTGAGTAGGTTTTTAACCTACTCGGAGTTTATTTAGAAGATAACAATTTAAATGGACATTGAAAGGTTATATGCCTCACTCAAATGGTAGTCTTTGAAAAGATGAGGGTACTGAGTACACCACCAATTCTTACGAAATAACCTATATCAGAAAAACCTTATATAATCTTACTGATCTTACAACGACTAAATATTACTTCAACAAGGTGATCTTGGATATAATCTAGATTCCGATCAGGGAATAGATTAAAGGGATCGATCCAATATGTTGTTAACATACAAGTATATTTACTTTAATTATAAAAACAATTATAAAGCGAAAGTAAAGTAAAGTAAAAACACAAACACACAAGATTTTGTTAACAAGGAAAACTAATTGGTAGAAAAACCCCGGGGCCTAGTCCAGTTTTGAATAATCTCAAAATTAAGACCCTACATAAATGCCTACCCGCAACCTCATTTAGTTGAGACCGAATGAACCACCCCTAGTTACCCAGCTGAACTGTCAGCATTCTGTATATGTATATGAATACATGTATTTATTGTATACTCAGTATCTTGATAAGTGCTTAATTCACATATTTTTAGTTTCAAGTCCAAACTAATATTTTTTTATAACTCTTGCATATTACCTTTTATTATGTTTGTTTTCTAGTTTATGTCTTTTGTTAGGTGAATCATCCAAAAAGGATCTACAAAGTGCTAAAATGAGCAAGGAAGTTGAAGTCTACAAGTGGAAAAGGGACAAAGCCAACGCAAAAAGAATGAGTTCATTCCGAGTTCGTATGGGGAAGTTATGAGCATAACAGTCGGAAAGAAAAGAAGTAACCGCACATCAAAATAATCGGGAGATAATGAGGTTCCCGAGACTACCGATTATGGACGGATTTTGGGAAATAAAACACTCTATAATTTGCAAAAATAATCGGTAGAAAGTGGTTGAATGAGTCTACCGATTATGACTCAACGGGAGCCACTTCTAAGACACGTTTTGGACTTCTAAATCAAGGAAACATGGTCCCAGAAGGATTCTAAATTCTAGAAGGAGAGGATACTTGAGGGCTAAGCATTTAAATCTATAAAAGAAGACATCTAAGGCTCAAACAAGATACATACCATCACATATCACTACTTCTACATCTTAAACCTAGGGTTTACCCATTAGGGTGGAACCATTCTTCTTTGTGTTATGAGTAGCTAAATCTTTTGTTGATTACAAATGAATTCAATGTTCTAAGCGTGAAGCTTTATTAGTAATACAAGTTTATTTGGAGTTTTAATCATTATCGTTTGTTTTCATTATATCAAGGGTTTATGATAGATTTCTAGATTGTTCAAGTGTACAATTGGATTAATTTATTGGTCAGTTTAATGCTAGGATTGAGTTATGCGATAAATAATCGTCCATCGACTCGTACACAAGTAGAGAACGTGAGACTTTGCAGAGAGATTATGTGGAACAATCGTGTGTGAAGACAACACTAGCAAGCGTACCTCAAGGCGGCTCAGTTGGATAAAATCCGGTGACTATGCGTACTTGTTATCCGGTGATATAAGGAGTTTTCGGGATAGCTAAGCGTACCTGCTATTCTATGGTTGGTGATGAATGATTTTGACGAAAGATAGATAAGTATATTAATTCAGTCAATGTTTGGTAATGGCGAAGGACTCCCTAATCATCTCTTTTTTTTATTATCTTTTTATTTAGTTAATTAAATCTTAAAACCACCCTTTGTCTTTGACTTTATTTTAGTTTTTCTAATCCAAATAACATATCAATTACACAGCTCTCTGTGGGAACGATCCTTACTACCGCTATATTATTATTTAATTAGTGAAAAATATATCGAGTAATTTGTTGCATTTACGACACACATTAACGCTACCGGGGAGCAATTACTAATTGATTTGTTATTCGTTTTAGCTTGTGTTAGTAGTTTAGAATTTTTTCACATTTTTTCTTTAGTATTTCCGATTTTTAGGTTTTCGTGGTTTTAACAACTCATTGAAGGTGTTCAAATATCGTCAAAAGCGGGAGGTAAATTCTGAAAACAGGTTGTAAGTATCATTTTTAGTTATTTTGTTTTAGGTTTTAGATTTTTGTTTAGATCTTTTCTTTTTCTTGTGAGTCGTCATGTTTCCGTATGGAAATAACATGTATGGTGCATAGGATTACTCATATAACAGTGGTGATCAATATGGTTTTCAATCTCAATCTTATGACAACTACCAACCATACCAAGGGTATAATCAAAACCAATCTTCTGGCTATGATCGACGAAACCTTATAGTTATTCTCATACATGCCAACAACCCTATAGCGGGTATTTAAGTGAAAAACCACAGGGATGAGAGGATAGTTATGATCTTGATCAAAAAGTATCTAGTTTTGCAGAGTTGATGAGAGAAAAGCGAGTACCTCATTCTGAGTGGTAGCCATGCCCACTTGCGTTCTAGCATGAACCTCCTGTCTCTTCATCAGATCATGAATGTTGAGCGGAGTTTGAGTATTCCTGACATTCTAAGCAGTCGTGTTACCAAGAGAAGGTATGGAGGTTGCGTCAGCAGCAACATTGGTATGAGGGGGATTGGTAGCATAAGGGGTATTTTCAGAGTTGCCACCACCAATACTACCTGACCCTGCAATAGGGGTTGTAACTGCTTAGACCTAAGATTCACCATTTTAAATAACTGAAAAATTGGATTTTGTAATCGAGAAGTTTATCTCCCACCGTGGTCGCCAATTGTTTCAAGGTAAAAAAAATATACTGCAAAAGAGTATTTTCAAGTAGGTTCGAGAGATCAAGCTCGAACAGGACGAGCCTAAACCAAGAAATGGTCATTCACGTCCTGCTTTGATCACAAATGTGGAGAAGATTGGGTAGGTCTTAGGGGAGGGAAGGAAAGAAGGTTGAGAAATTCTTAGTGTGATGAGTAATTGTACTGTGTAAAGAAGAATGGATTATCTCTAGTATGAATCGCTAATTCTTTATATCTTGTTTTTTTTTTCTTTTTTCTTTCGAATAGATAAAGCCATCTATTTATATTTCTGAGAAGACACACAAATTTCTCATAAGTGGTGTAAGTTAGGGAGAGATTGAGAAGTGATGATTGTGGAGATTGTAGTAGAGTCATGCCCTAAAAGTAGGGAAAACTTGTATGACCACTGCTCCTCATCCTCTCAATTGCTCTATAACCGTCCCACTACTTGTTACCTTCTTGTTCATGGATGTGTTACCATAATGCACGATTTTCGTAGACCGCCAGACCAATACCCCAAATAAGAACCCACTCATGTGTTGTATTTGATATCTTGTAGAATGATAGTGGAGTTGTGAACTGCTAGTGTTTTGGTTAAGTCAAGTCAAATCAAATGAATGTCTAAGTCAGTGAGGCAAGTCACGTAACTCACTAGATTGGTAATCATATTGATCAACATCGAGTCTGGTAAGTTTAATAATCACATTTTAATTTTGAAATAGTATGGCATAGTTTTAATAGCTAAGTGTTAACTTAGAAGTGACTTGGCATAAATCTTGAAGAAGTTTGAGGCCAAGATTTGTAAAAAGCTTCTTAAGTAAGAAGGATTATTAGATAATCATATGAGATTAATGTTGTCATGAGGCCAGTATTGAAAAGAATTGCATATTTCTAAGGGAAGCATCTATCAAAGCCATAGCTAGATTCTTAGCGTAAATAGTGATGTGCTAGCTATTTAGGCACAAAAGGCTAATGTGCTAGCATTTTGGAGGCACGACTAATACACTAGCTGCTAGAAAGAAAGTTAGCTTTAAAGCTGATGTTAGGTTAAAGAAGTAGTGCCATGGAAGCTAGCGCCAAGAAAGATAACAGTAAAGAAGTAGCTTCATGTAAGCTAGCACCAAGCGGACTAAGGCCAAGGAAGTAGCGCCATGGAATCTAAGGATAAGACGCTATCCAAGACATGCTACTAGGCTGAGATACTGATGTAATTTTATATAGTGGTAAAAAGAGGTTCGATTCTCGAACCTGTGAAGGTAATGATTTTAGAAAATAATGATTCTAATTAACTCTAGA
>JAJJMC010006585.1:3541628-3596216 GCA_023531435.1 Papaver californicum
GTGAATTAGCCATGTGTTGAGCCATTTGGTGCACCCCTGTGACATCCTTCTCTGTGTAGCGTACTTGGAAGTTGTGCACCGAAGCTGTTAATACAAAATTGGGAGATGAAAATCTTACGCATGGTTCAAAGAGAAAGGTAAGAGAACAACACAAATCATGTATTGTAATCCTCAACTCCTCACAGTTGTTAAATTGCTATTGCATGTTGTTGCAGTCCATCACAGTAATCTCTGATTGATACATAAAAAAAGGGACAGTCGAAGCCATGCCTCACAGACACACACAGAGTTACGGCTAAAGTTTGTATTGCATAAAAATGTAAATGGGAATTAAAATTACAAGAAACTGAGACAGAGAGAGAAAGGTATGGCTGAGAAGCTTAGGGATTTAAGTCAACTAAAATGGATCTGAAACATTTGTTGATTCATTTGTTGTTGTTTTTTTCCTTTTTCTGAGATCAGGTGCTTGCCCCTCTATTTGATGTTGATTTCCTTAGATTCATATCTTGCATTACCATATATGAAGATTAAAGACAAAAAACAAAATCAAGTGATTTACAGGAGTGAAATAACAAGCATGGGTCACAAGGTTACTTACAGTTTTTACAATTATACTTCTGGATTTATTTGGAGGTTGGGTTTCTACCCATTCTGTAAGTTGCTCAAGTGTTAGTTTTGTGTTTATGTAGAGGATTTTATAATTGATTATAATTCTCTTTTATCATCTTTGCACTTTGACACAAAATGCTACTATGAGGTTGATCAGTATATATCTCCGGCAGAATATGCAATAATAAGCCACAAGATATGCATTGATCAACCTCATAGTAGTATTTTCTGAGTAAAAAATACAAGTTGAAGGATTCATCTTCCAGATTGTTCTTGGGGTGTATGTAGAGCTCTTTTTAGTTAAACCCTAGTTTTTTTATAAAGCTAAGAACATGAATTTAGAAATTGGTATTTGATTTAGTTAAAAGATAGGAAACATAGTGATATTTATGCATATATTCTCTGGCATATATGGAAATATAGATGTAAAGTTTTCTTTGATAATATTAAACCTTGTTCTAAAGACTTGATCACCTTTATACAGAAAGAAATACCTCAATACATAAGTTCACAAAGTAGATCTGAGAATAAGGAAAAAATTAATAGATGCGACTGTAATCACCCTAACTGTCAATCTGGAATAAAGGATTCAGTTGAGAATTCTAAATACAGTATGTTTGATGTTGTTTTTCATAAGTGCACTAAAAAATTTGCTTATGGTATAGTTTCAATGAATACTGATGGTACTACTAACAATTTGTAGGAGGACCAGGGAGTTGTTGTAACCACAATAAAAGCTGAGGCAAGAGCTTGTAAAGAGGCATTAAAATGGGAAAAATACTTTGCTCAAGACAAGAAAATTTTCCTTAATGATAACCTGAAATGTTACCGATGGAATGAAGAACAACACTTTTGCGCTAGATTGGAAAAGTAAAGCTATTTTGCTTAAAGCTTTAGAAATTAAAAAGTATTTTGCTAATTCTTCTTTTTTTTTATGTTAAAAGGGGTTGTAATAGGATAGCAGATAAACTATCTAAGTGTCTAATCAAATGTAATGAAGTAGTTATTGACTAAAAACTGGGATCGACAAAGAAAGGCTATTTGGATAGCTAACCTTTGTAACCCAAGCTATGTAATTTTTCTTCCTTAGTTTTATAAAATCTTCCTTTCATTAAAAAAAAATGTTAAGAATAAATTTATTTAACATAGGTGAGTACACATTGAAGACTGATATTTTCACCAGGATTCAAATCTCCACCAAAACTTCAACCCAAGTTAGTGTGTGAAGATCTTAATCAAGCCCAACTTGCCAAATATCTATTGAAACTTAAAACTGGTAATCCTTTGGTAAATACATATGCTAATTGCTTCACTACAAACATGAGGAGTGAAAATAACTTTAACTTTCCGTTTTTCTTGAATAAAATGTCAATCTCCTTCAATATATGTTTTACATTCATAAAAAACTAGATTTGATGTTATATACTGCAGTTTGATTATCGCACAACATTTTTGTCTGTTAGGAAGACTCAAATGCCAACATCAACAGGGACCAAAGCCATACTATTTCACATGTTGTTGATGCTAGCTATTGCACAATATTCTGGCTCGGCGCTAGACCGAGAAACCACATTCTGTTTTTACTCTTCCAAGTGATCCAATTACCACCAACAAAGTACAATAGCCTGTAGTAGATTTTAGAACACCCAACATAGTCGGTGTTGGTATATACAGTAATACAATTGGTCGTGAAAGAAGTATCATCATTCTTATGCATCCATAAACCTCTACATGGTGAACCCTATACCATATGGATAATACAATTAATAACACTCATGTGGTTAACTGTAGGAGCATACATATATCGTCTTACCAAATTTACTATATATAAAATGACTGGGCGAGTGATAGTTAGATAAATCAACTTGCCAACTAAACAATGAAATGAGCTTTACCAGACAACAATTCTCCTTCATTGTCAAGTTGAGCACATATATCTATAGGTGTATCAGATATTTTTACTCGTACTTTTTCTGGTTTCCTGCAACAAGTTTAAAACATACTTCATTTGATTGATAAATATATCTTTCTTTGAATGTCCAACTTCTAAACCAAAAATATATTTCAGTGTTTCCAAGTCTTTAATAGAAAATCTATTTTGTAAGAAAGAATTGAGCTTTGCAATTGTTGATTATTTCTTGTAATTATTACATCGACATACACAAGCAAAATGGTAATATCTGCATCACCATTCTTAACAAAAAGAGATTGATCGGCACTGTTTTCTTTAAACCCATTTAAAACGAGAACACCGCTTAACTTTGCGTTCGAGGTGATTGTTTAAGACCATATACCGTCTCTTGGAGATTGCACCAAAACCACACATCGATACTTTTGAGGATGGTATGGTGGTATACTCATATAAACTTCTTCTTCTAAAGCATTTGTTGATATGCCTTGAATCATTTGTTTGCCGGAATACTATGGGGAGTCCGAGGGGCAGAGCCCCTCGACGGTGGTCTCGCTGGCTAGGGGGGCTAGGGGGCAGCGTCCCCCGCCTAAACGGTATACGTAATGTATTATGACTGGGATTGTTTTCCGCTTTCTAGTCGAATTAGGGTTTATTTCTTTGCCCTATATATATGCATACGTTGTACCTAGAGTAAGTATCTTTGGTATTCTGCTCAGCAATAAAACTCTGATTTCTCTGCCGTGGAGGTAGCTAACGTAACAGTTAGTGAACCACGTTAAATCCCTGTGTTCTTTATCTGTTTATCGTTCTCGTTTGATCTCTCGTTATAACAGCATTATTAATATCCATCTGAAAATAATTTCCAATCATAATTAGCATCTAGAGATAGGACAAAACGTACCGTATCCATTTTTACAACATGAGCAAATGTTTCAGTATAGTCAACTTCATATGTCTGTGTGGATCACCTTGCAACCAATCTTGGATTATATTGTTTGACGGTTTATCACTCTTATATTTGATTTTACATATCCAGCAGCATCTAACAGTTTTCTTACCTACAAGTAACTTAACAGTTTTCCACGTTATATTCTCGTCAAGATCTTGAAATTCTTCATTCATTTTTTTCCCCAAATTTGACTAGAATAATCATCTGTATAGTTCATCGGTTCTTTATCAAGAAAGCAAAATAAAATGGAATAACATTATGATATGTCAAGCAATCTTGTATAAGGTCAGAAACACAATGATATGTATGAAAATCATTGAGTTTTTCTGGAGGACGAGTTGCTCTAATAGAACGATGAACAACTTTAATTGGTAATGTACTTGTGGTACTGTCAGTTATCTCAAGAGAACGAAGACCAACTAAAGGTTGTAATATTCTTATGGTACTGTCCAGTATCTCAAGAGAAGAAGGCATGTTTGAATCACTTATTGTAGGTGTAATTCCCTCCTCAAGTGGCATGACATCTGAAGTTATAGTTGTTTCAACTTGAGCTGACATGGCTTTTTCACTAATTGTATTTTTATACTTTGTAAAATCATTTGGAGGCCGCACCACATTAAACGGTATTAGATCATATAAATATTCCCCATGATTCCGAATACCATGATCAAAAAAAGGTTTTGATTCAACGAAGCGGACATCACTAGAAATGACCAGTTTCCGAGAAGTCATATCATAACATATTTATTCTTTCTTGGTTGATGAGTGATCAAAAAATACACATCGAGTAGCTCGAGAATCTAACTTGTCATGTTGAATTGTTTGCTTATGCACATAACAAAAACAACCAAACACTCGCATGGGAGATAAATCTGGTTTGCAATTCTTTAAAACTTCCAACGGCAATTTGAAGTTAATGATTCGACTAGGTATTCTATTGATTAAATATGTTGCAGTTACAACTCCATGAGACCAATACATTTTTGGAACATTCATTTTGAAGCGTAATTACCTTAGTCGTTTTAAGAACATGTTGAATTTTTCTCTCCACCAACAAATCAATCTTATTGGCTTAGTTTGTGCATATTCTTTTATGGAAAAATTTTAGTTATAACAAGTCAATTTTATTGGTTGGGTTTGTCACACTCCAAATTGGACTCTAATTATAGGGTGGCTAGTTTTAGGGTGTGAAATTTGAAATTGATATATAAATATTTACAGTAACGGTTATTTTTTCACCGTAATTTGGGACGGATAATGCATGTGGATGTCGTAATAAATACCTAGCTAATGCACGTGGAATTGTAGTGGGAAGGTATTAGTGGATGAGAAAGATAAGAATGTAATTAGGGACGTTTATTTCTATTTCTAAAGTATCACCAACGGTTTGCTTTCGCCACTATTTAGAAATAAGTGTAAGTGTTACTAATTTCCAACGGCAAGGAATAAATGTTCACACGGAAATCTATTCGATGGATAAATTTTTCTTGGAATCTATGCAACAACTCTGAGTTTTTTTGTCAGCCCATCCGAGGGCTGAGATCTCTCTCAGGTCAAAATTAAAAAAAATAATAATAATATTCATCTCCTTATTTAGTTTAAAGATTATATATACAAGTACATGGAGACAAACACAACCACGTCCACTAAAGAATTCCAAAAGAATTACATTTCCGTTATTTTGTTTATAAACTTACAGCGTCCACACAGCTTTATAAATTGTAAAGAAATTAAATTAGCTTAAGTTGTTTTGTTATGTGTCTAAAAGCGTCCAATATCATACAGCAAATCCATTGATCATACCCAAATTTGGTTCGTGAATAAATCACAGTGGAGAGGAAAAACTCATACTTGGTCTGGTTTTTTAGGGTTTGAGACCAAATTTGGTCTGAAAACCCGGACCAAAACCAAATATACTCGAGCGTAGGTATAAAAATCATTTTAGATTAGGCGTGAGTATAATGAGCGTCTAGGATTAGGCGTGAGTATAATGAGCGTCATAGGGTTGAGCAATAATATAGTGAGCATCCCAGTGGAGTGCAGATATAACGTACACTTCACCGGACGTAAACTATACGTACATCTGATATCATGCTCGCTAATTAAAGCATACATTTAGTGGGGTGGTGGCAATACTTGCGCTTGATTAAAGCATACATTTGGTAGGGCGGTTATAATACTTGCGCCTGGACTCTAGGCGTTTGTATAATGTACGCCCCACACTGAGCGTTCACTAAATCAACGCCCCAGTCAGGTGTGGATTATACCCGCGCTCAACCAGCGGACGAGCTTTATATCAATACTCGATATCAGGCGTTATTTATATCTACGCTAAACTAAACTTTAGTCTTCTGTCGTTGCGTTTGAGCGCTGAAAAGACCCAAAAAAATTGTCTTTGTTATGGTTTTGGTATTTGTTCGAGTCTATGACTTTGGACGCTCCACAAGTTCATCTCTCTGATTTGGTCCATTCTCCCCCTAAAAATGAGGACATTGTAAAGATAATGAGCCAAAATAGCTTAAACACAAGGAATTGAAGCATAGATCATAAATTTCATAAAATATGGCAACTATCAACCTAAACATTCATTAAAAAGTGTTTTTGGTCATGACATATGGTTTAGAAGAGATATGGGTTGTTTTGTAAAAATGCCATCAAAAACGTTTTTACACTACCCTCTAGAAGAATTGAAACTGACACTAATTGGTGAATTATTTGGGGGTGATTTATATACCAAACGATTCATATGGATGTCTACTACAACATGATAAAAGGGCGCGACAATTGTAGAAGCGATCTAATAATGGCAGACAAGATCGACTACATGACAGCTGAACACCTACAGAATTCTGCCTGGAAAAGTTCTGGACGCTCGGTGTCAGGTCTTTTTTACCTAGAAAACGGACTCTAAATTAAGAAATTATTTTTCTAGAAGTTATATTTATCTCTTATCTAAAGTATGAGAGGTCAAACACCTCATTCCGACTTCGGAAGAAGATTCTACGGCCATTACGGCAAGAAGACCTGAATCTGAATTTTTTTTTACACAGAAAGTCGCAAAAATTCCACATGAAATTATGCATGGATTTACATGTTTTGGAATGTAAGATCTATAATTATATCATTATGATTCTAAAATAATGAAGGGGACTTACTTGGAGCTGCAACGAGTTATTAGGAGCAGAACGTGACTCGTAATACGATTCATCACCAAGTCCTTCATTCTCGACCCCGGGTTCTTCGATTCCTTCAGTATGGAAAGATTTCTCAAGTCCGTGGTCATCTGTATCTTCTTCCTCAGAGCTTCCAACCACAATGGTGCCTTCTATCGTCGAAGTATTCATATCGCTAGTCATCTAAGCATAATGGTTATTCACAAGAATCAGAATTCATCAAATTCAGAAAGATACAGAATTATTATTCAGAAATTTCTAAAGAAAGCTTTACTCACAACATAAGCAGTTGAAGCACCAGGAATGGCTGGGACACCAAATTCAAAGAGTCGAATGCTCAAGTCACTTTGACGAGTTATGCTCCCATGCTATACAAAGATGCTCATCAAAGTAAAGTAAAAATATACTTCATGCAAACAAAAAAAAATGAGAGGAAATACAAGAAACTTACCTTCTTCAAAGGACGGTCTCTACTCCCAAGCATAATCACCCTTGGCCTTTTCGTCCCAGATCGAAGAGTAACATTCGCTTCGTCATCATACATGAAAAGTTCTGGGAACCAAAACTTCAAGAGGAGAAATTAAACACTTAATTACTGGATAAAAGATAGTAATTAAACAAAAGATGTTTTGAAGTACCTGTGTCAAGCTGATGATCGAGTCACGCTTCAGCTCAGAGATAATTCTCAAGTTCGATTGAAGTGATAACTCCTTTGTAGAAGTTTTACCACGGACATCAGAAGGACTACTCAACATAAAGTTCTTGAAAAGAGTAAGATGTGTGTTCCAGAAACTAGCATACTCATTAGTAACGCGTCATTTTCTGCTAGCATGGAGAAAAGGAATACTTCGACCAACGATACTATGAGCACCCTCAGAACCATGAAGCACGTCTATGGATATCATCTCGGTACGATAATGAGGAATGCATTGATCAAAACCCATCTGCCGAGCTGCCCTATCAATATGATAATACTGGATGACACAACTATCAAAACAGACGCGAGAACGAATCCTAGGATACAACTAACCATGAAAGTAGCTTCACCAACACTAGAAATATTACTCTCATCGCTTGGGCCATAGCGTAAAACAATATCGGGCCTTTTCAGCAAAAGTCCCCGATGGAATCACCTGAGGCAGCTTCAAACTCCAAGGTCTGAAATTTATTTTCTTCTAGTTATGCATCAAACAGATAAGACTAACAGGGGAAGGTTTCTTCTTACTCCAACAAAGTATTCTAGCATACTCCGTCCTTTCACTTGGAAAAGAAGGTCTAGTCTTTGGTGCATACTCAGGAAAATGTTCCCAAATCCAGGCTTGCATGAACATAACATGAATAAAAGATTCTATCTTGGCATAACCATTGGAAATCTTTATGTCAAGAGTGAAATATCTAAATGAGTATATAAGGTTCCAAGGAAAAAATTACCAAGAGGAAGAGTCTTTCCACTAGCAAGCATAACAGCAAACGAGACAAGTGGATCTTTCATTTGACAACCAGGAGAATCTTCGAATATGTCTCTAGACAGCCAAAGTACAAGGAACGCAACAATACAAAGAGGATGATCAATAGCAAGACCATCAGCGCTTGTGCTACCATTCCACCAGTAGTTAACTCAAGCTGTATAATTCAAACTATTGCAACAACGAGATTTCTGCAACTCCTCCATCTTTCGGACAAGGCAAATTTCGTACTTCTTTTCCTATTCAGACAGTGCGGGAATATTACCAATGAATGGCAATTGCATCAAGACAGCAACATCCTCCAGAGTAATTGTTAACTCACCCCAAGCATATGCCGCTGAATGAATTGAGCCGCACGAACGTGAGAAAAATGCAAGCAGACCCTTTATATCTTTGTTGATTTTCAAATCTCGAATACTCGTACGGCATGGAATATCTTTGCATTCTTCAAAACCAACTTCACCTGACGATTCTTCAACATAACTTTGGACTATCCCTCCCATTCATACAAAGGGGTTTGGATATCTTAAAGTCTACAAACGAAGGCATGTATTCTCTTCTCTACAAACAGCATCGGACAATGCCCTATGGATAAACACTTTGAGGCTGAGCAACGTTATTAATACTCGGAATAAGAGTATCGACATGATAAGGAGGAGCAACTTCTTTGACAACACTATCAAATAACCTATCACGGATATTGGGTACGTCATCCAGAGAAATGATATCAGAATTTTTGCTCTTATCGAGACTGGAACCAGTAGCAGTAATATCTTCACAATTGTCAGACATCTACAACGGGTTCAAATAATATCTACATCAACAATTGGACAACCGTACACAAGGTTTGGCACTACTCTATGCATATATATCTAGTACTGATATGCAAATATATGGTGATATATATATAGTTGTTATAAACCCTATCATACATGGTTGAAGCTTAACAACGATACAGTGAAGTCAATGAAGAATTCCTACAATCAGAACCAATAATTGCGGAATTAGAGTTCACTTGAAAAATGTGATCAAAAGAAGATAATCGTCAATTTAATAGCATACTGCAATTAAATAAGAAATGGTAATTGAAGAAGCAATTAGTACTCACCCTAAAAAAAGGGAGAAAGAGTAGAAGAAGTATGTGAGTAAGTTACTCACACACAAAAAAAATGTATATATATACGTTACCTGGTCGGCGTCGGAATCTGGCAGAAAGTCGCTGACGGTGGATGGACGTTGCTGCTAACCGAAAGGAAATTGATACAGCTGCTGGACGGAAAAGAAAGAGGGAGAAAGTCGGTGGTGGTGATGGAAAGAGAATAAAGAAATAAGGGTTTGTCTCCCTTTTACAATAATTGGTTCCCAAATCTAGGTCAAACAAGGATTTCCTATTTGAAACCATACACATGTACTGTACACGGGTCAATTATTGGTCTCTCCACCATAAAAATCAGTCGCGCCCCACCAAATTACACTCTTCAGACAGTGCTACATAATCCTACAATCATTAATACACCAACTATTGCTCCTTTATCGACTAATCGACAGCATTTAAACATCATCAAATCAGAATTTCTTGTAATATTTAACAACTAAACTATTTGATTTATTTGGTTTATAGCAATAAAATAAAAATCACCATCTAGTGCTTACCACAAAACACATTATTGTTCCGCGTTAAGTAGGGGACTTAATGTTGATGGTGAGTTTTTGACAAGAGAGAAATTTGTAATACTTCTTTTAAAATGTTGTTTTTTCCTAGCTGCAGAAGCATGAAATAAATATACATTAATTTATGACGAGCATCTGAATTATTGACATTACTACTATCTTACATTCCGCAAGAGAATTGAGAATGCATATTCATCTCATATCTAAAATGACCCTGTAGCTCTTTGGCATATATACACACCAGAGGAATTTCATAGCTTTGTCCAACGAAAATTTTGTTATTTCATGTGCATTCGTAAAAAATACTTGTATAAAACAGAATATATTGATTATACAAAATTGTGAACATTCAGAATAAATGATACACCATATCTGAATAGTAGCGCTAATTAGAAGCATACCATCTAATTGCAGAGTCACATCAAACACAATTTCAAGATTGCAAACTTCCACGGCTGAATCTCTTGAAGGTGTTTTGTATGCATTGAACAAAAGTTAGGCATGAATGCCAATAATTAAATCTCACAAGACTGAGAAACCCCAAATAGGCCATAGTCATTGTCATGTCAATAAATAATAACATATAGGCCATAGCCCTGGCAACAACGAATATAGGCTTTATTAATACCTAGCCACACCTAGGGCTGCACATCGGGTCGGGTGGGTCGGGTTTGGCCCCACCGGCACCCGACCCGCCAGTTGACGGGTAACTGAAGTATTCACCCGCACCCAACCCGTCGTAAGACGGGTCGGGTCGTGTCTAACCCCCATTTCGGCGGTTCGGGTACGGGTGGGTGCGGGTCACCCGCCCAGATTCAACAGCAGCACATTGTTCTGTTGACACATTTAACAGCACAGAGGCTGCAACAAATTCTTGGGGGTCAAGATTTAGACAACAAAAACTACATATATGGAAACAAAGAACTCAAGATTTCCCAGAATGATAACAAAATAGGCAAGTCAAAAAGTCTTCTGCTAGTGACAACACCCCGATGCAAAACAGAATATAAATGGAGTACTTTGGAGAAACATATATTTAAGCGTCTGTTATTGGGTACTCAAACACAACATCTTTCCCATAGAGCTTCCTGTAAACTCCGCTGAATGTCTCCAATTTGTACTCAGTGTTGTTCCTCTCCTTCGGATCCAAGAAGATCTAGAAAATTGCAAAGACTTGTCAAGATGAGGAAGAGGAAACAGAATTGAAGGGGCATAAGAATTATCTAGCCGGTTTCAATTATTTCATAAAGGTCTCAACTTATTACCTTGATAATTTTTGATCCATCAAGACGTACTTGATGCGCTTTCCAACAATCTCAGCGGGATATACAACATCCTCCAGCATGGCATCATGTACAACAGTAAGTGTTCTGCTGCGAGGTCTTTGAACTGCAGCACCCTTCTTAGGGGGCCTCACTATTCTCCAGGTAGCAATAAGAATCACATCCTAAAAGAAAAAACATGCAAGTTATCAGTCTTTTCACACTATCAGAATAATCCCAAATCAAGTAAAGGTAAAATTATCCGCATTTCTCATCTCATATTTGTTCCTTTTTTATAGAATTATTTTTGAACTTGTAGAGTCATTATCATAAGATATAATATAGGCAACACACCTTTCCATTGAACTTCTTTTCAAGCTCTCTCACAAGCCTCACATGAATTTTCTTGAAACCTTTTCGTAGTCTGTAGGGAACATGGATGACGACTGCCTTTCTGTTGCCAAACACATCAACTTGACTGGAAAAAGCAGCAAACACAGAAAGTTATTTCCATGAATATGCTCTATGTTCGTTGCAATGACAATAACAACTATTGAGAACACTATTGTTACCAACTTTGCCAAAACTAACATAAGAAAGCCAGAGAGTAGCAAAGGAAAGAAGTGCAGTAAAGTTTGCAAACATAATATTGGTACCAGAAGAAAGATGTCAACGAAAAAGATCAAGAATAAAAGATGATGATTAATTTGCCACCATTAGAAGTACAAGTTCCAAAATATGTACTAGATCAAAGTAGAACGTCATGGAGAAATCACTAACCGCTATTGTTGTAGCTCAGGATGAAAGGCGTTCGTCGTTACTAAAGATGCAAGTTGTGAATGAAAATTTAAGCTTGACACCTGAGGAGGATCTTTACACACATGCTCGCAATATCTAGTACTAGAATCAAACCCAAAATTCAAAACTAAATACAAAAAAGAAAGGGTTTCTACAGAAATCAAATAGAAAAAACAAACCCTAAAACTTAAAATCTAATTAAAAGTTAAAATTAACTCACAAACCTAAAATCAAACTAGATAAAGAAAGTGATGATTCATACCTAAAAGTATGATTTATACCCGAGATTTGCAGCACAGAATAAAAACTAAATGTAGATCTGAAACCCTAGTTTTGTATTTTCTTTTTTTACAAAGAAGAATTGAAACCCTAGTTTTCTAATGAGGTGGAGGTAGAGTTGAAGAAGATGATGAGTAATGAGAGAAATTGTTATCTGAGATCAATTAGGTTAGCGATCGAGAAAGAAGGGAACGAGAGAGCGAGAAAAAAGAAAGGAGCGAGAGAAGAGGGAACGAGAGAGCGAGAGAATTAAATTTTATCTGCTCCATTTTTTTATGTATATTTTCTGGCGGGTTGGAGGGTGGGTCGGGTGAGAGAAGGTGTCACCCGCACCCGAACCGTTTATTGGCGGGTCGGGTCAAAATGGGTGGGTGCGGGTCGGGTTTGTGCAGCCCTAGCCATACCTCTAACACAAGTATGTAAAAATAATAAAGAAGACAAAAACAATAAATTCAATCAAACCCACGGAGAAGTCTGGCCAAGGCGCTAAAGGAGGTGGGACCGTACTAATGCTGGCAGCAGCGCTAGCTCAACTGTCTTCCCACGCTGCTTCCACGGCCATCCCACGCGCCATTGCACGCCCATGCTGCTGTCGCGGCCCATGCTGCTGCCACGGCCACTCCTACGCCCACGACCATTACTGCTCCCACGGCTATTGTTAGGTCCACACTCCATTGCTCTGCTCCCACGCTCCGTGTTGCGCCCACGGTCATTGCTGGGTCCTTGCTTCATTGCTCCGCGCCCACGCTCCGTGCTGCACCCACATCCATTGCTGGGTCCATGCTCTGTGATGCGCCGCGGCTATTGGTGGGTCCACGGCTACAGTTGGGTCCCACATTCCATTGTTGCCACGGCCACAGATGGGTCCCATATTCCATTGCTTCCACGGCCACAGCTGGGTCCCACGCTCAATTGTTGTTGCATCATTCTTTCGCTCGAGCTAGCGCCATCCTTCGCTCAAGCTAATACTATTAATTAAGTAATTACTACGACAAGATTGGCATAAAGTCTACTAGAAACATTATTTCATAACAAGGTTCATGGCTTTGAAGCAATGACCCCACCAACTCCTACGAGACATCAAAATCATATTACATGGGGGATAAAACATGGGTTTTTGGTATGGTGGTTTACAGCAACATGGGTGTAGCACTACCCCATGACAAGGAAGTTATAGAGTAAGTGTTAAGTTGGAGCGGTTGAAGAGATAATGGAGTCATGGTCTAAGAAGTTTCGAGAAACTTCCCAGAGACAAAGTGGACGGATATTCCCACAACCTCCACCTCTCCATCTCCCCACAACTACCACCACTTTACAAGGAAAGTGTGTTGTCTCAAAACATTATAAATAGGTTGTTTAGCCAATTTCAAAAAAAGAACAACCGAAAACAAGCGTCAACGGAGAAGAGATAGAAAATTATTCTCAAGCTCTGCTATTTTTATACCACAACATACAATTCCTTCAATTTTCTTTGCTTCCCTCTCTTTGTAACTGAAGCAGAACAAATACAAATATCCTACTTATTTGGATTTGTTTTATACGGTTTTGATCCTCGAACCTAAAAAGTACTTCTACAGTATATTGTTTTCCCAAGGAGTAAGTTTTAGGTACAAACAAGTCAAGCACCCCTGACAAGGTTGTAAAGACTTAAGCACTTCGCCACCCCTTAGCAATATTTTCCTGTTTTTGCAATTCCTCTAAAATAATTGCAACACCCTGCATTCATACTTAAAATTTCAATTGAACAAAGTATCGTTTCTTTATCTAGAAAAATCCTTTGAAAACCATTCAAAATCTACCTACTCAAAATCCCAAAATAAAACCACATAAAATTCGGGTATCTCAGAACACATAAAAAACCCACAAAACTTACTATTTAGAAAAGGCCTCTGAAGACTGATTCAGCACCATCGGGATATGATCTTTCCACATGTGAAAGGGCTTCAGTTGCAAGCCTCAACTCTCGGAATAGTATTTCAGCATCCTTCTAGCCTTGGTAATCACTTCTAAGCCAAAGATGCACATACTTCCTTCAAACTCTCCTGAATGGCTTAAATATGACGACAAAGCCATCCGACAACAAGCTTATCTATCTCAGCTTCCTCCAAGAATTGGTTCATGTAAAACTCAAAGTCAATGTCAACTCCAGCGTTCAGATACTCAATTGGTGCAGTTTTCATCGTATCAGCATCCTACGCAAAGACACCACTTGGACCATCGTCTTCAGCAGCTGCATCCGAAGAATTACGTGAACAACATTAAGGGACTAAAGGTTTACACGAGTTCCCCTCATATCAAGAACCTCTCCAACAAAGAAGAGACGGTCAACCAAAGAGTCATAACCTTGACGAGGTCTTCCACTCTCCAAAGGCACACTACAAGGATCTTCACCTCTCCCAACTACGTTGTCATATCTGATAGGTGCCTGCAACCCATGATGAGGATGAGACGCATCCCAAGCCTACTCCAGAAAATATAACTTCAAAAATCAAAGAGAAATGCGACAGGGGACTGCTCGTTGTAACACATCTCATAACAATCAAGGATTCAGAATATAGCTCAAGAGATGCCTCTTGGAACATAGTCTTTGAAGACACCTGCAGCACCGCGTCGGCAGCAGGACATCTTTCATCTCATCTTCTTCACCCTCGACGTCTTCAGAGGAATTCACCAATATGAACATTTCAAGTATTCCATCATCACATCCAGAAAGGGGTAAAACAAGCTTATAAGCCAAAGGGTCAGGATAAAACACAATATCATTTAGTCAATACTTACGAAAATGTCCCAGTTGTGACTCAACAACCCGAAAACCAACAAGGACTCTAACTTCAATTCAAGTTCTTGCTCCAGCTATGGCGTGCAAAGACAACAACAACAATACGAGATATCAACCTTCTTGGATTCCCTAGCCTGATCAGACACTAGAGGCATAGACTCGTGATGATACTATCAAATCATCCATCGTCGAGCAGCAAACCAAAGTAGCTACATATGGGGACTGCAGACTTTTTCAGTTTCAGAGATTTAACGCAGTCACCTCCTTCGACCAGAGTATTTAATAAACAACGGTAGTAGCAACAAGACCCCTCACTCACATCATCCTGACGGAAGCATTTGTACTCAGCACCTCCACAGCTTACACACTGAGTTCGGAATTCTCAAGGTGACGCCATCAGTTCCCCTCATGCTCCAAGCAAGCTCTATCAGAAAATATTCGTGGTTATGATACTCATTTCAACTATAACAATAACAAGGCAGTTGCGACAATCTCCATTGTACAATGAACACTCAAAAGGCCTGACCATTTCATATTCAAGCTTCTCCTCTCAACATCTGGCGTATGGGCTTACAAGTTGCTGTCAGGAATTCATCTTATCCGGAAATATGGTTATGATGAGTCAACATCATACACGAGTTAGAAGTGTTCTGAAATATGTAAAAAACGCCAAACCATGAGTCCCTCACCGTTTTTTATGAGGTTTCCAGCCATGAAGCCAATCCTCACCAACTACCGGGCCAACGCATCGTTACTGCCGCGCCACGTTTTATTGTTGCGACATTCATTCGCTCAAACTAGCACCAGTAATTAAGCCATTACTACGACAAATTTGGCATAAAATCTACTTGAAGCATTATTCTACAACAAGGCTCATGGATTTGAAGTCATGACCCCACCAACTCTTACGAGACATCAAATCATATTACAAGGGGGGATAAAACATGGGGTTTGGTCTGGCGGTTACAGCAACATGGGCGTAGCAATACCCCATGACAAGGAAGTTATAGAGTAAGCGGTAAGTTGGAGCGGTTGAAGAGATAATGAGTAGTAGTCTAGAAGTTTCCAGAAAATTCCCAAGACAAACTGGACGGTTATTCCCACAACCTCCATTTCTCCATCTCCCCACAACTTCCACTACTTTTCAAAGAAAGTATGTGGTACCAAAACGTTATAAATAGGTTGTTTAGCCAATTTCAAAACACAAGCAACAGACTGAGAAGAGATAGAATATCATTCTCAAGCTCTGCTATTTTTTTCACCACAACACACAATTCCTTCAACTTTCTTTGCTTTCCGCCCCTAAGATCAACCCATCTCCTCGCTTTGTAAGCGAAGCAGAACAAATACAGATATCCTACTTATTTGGATTTATTTTGTACGAATTTGATTCTCGAACCTAAAAAGTACTTCTACAGTATATTGTTTTTCCTGAGAGCAATTTTTAGGTATAAACGCTAGTTTATTTAATCTCTAGCTCGGCATCGAGACCGGATCATTTTATATCTCGATCGGCATCGAGACCGTCTCATTTCATGTCTCGCTCAGCATCGAGGCCGATTTATTTAATCTCTAGCTCGGCATCGAGGACGGTTAAATTCATATCTCGTTCGGCATCGAGGTCGGATAAATTCATGTCTCTCTCGGCATCGAGGCCGGCTAAATTCATGTCTCGCTCGGCATCGAGGAAGGTTTATTTAATCTCTAGCTCGGCATTGAGGCCGTCTAAATTCATGTCTCTCTCGGCATCGAGGCCGACTCATTGCATATTCATATCCCGCTCGGTATCGAGGTCGGGTCATTTCGTATTTCATAGTTCACAGCTTTGCGGAATGAGCGACTCTGACTTCTCTGTGGAGGGACCGGATCTGTCTTTATTATGGAAGTAATTCATACTTCACTAAGAGCGGCTCTGACTTCTCTGTGGAAGGAGCGTACGATAACTCTTACTTTTCTATGGAAGAAGCGGCTCTTACTTCTTTGTAGAAGGAGTGTATAATCATCTAGACTGGATGGAGGCCGCTTAAGCCATTTCATCGTCGTAGTCATAGTTTTTTGGACTAGGATGGAGACCGCTTAAGCTATTCCCACCGCCGCAGTCATAAATTTTGTGCTCGGTTATGTTAGGTGTTGGCGTGGTCGAACAATGGCGCTTTGCCCTCTTTCGCTCTTGTGACCATTGGTATTTGCTTGTTCGAACAGGGGCGATTTGCTCTCTACCGCTCTTGTGACTATTTGTTTGCATGTACTAGACTAGGATGGAGGCCGCTTAAGTCGTTCCCACCGCCATAGTCATAATTGTATGGACTGGGGTGGAGGCCCTTTAAGCCGTTTGCACCGCCTCAGTCATAATTGTCAAGACTGGGATGGAGGCCGCTTAAGACGTTCCCACCGCCTCAGTCATTGGTGTTGGATGTTGTCTTGGTCGAACAGTGGCGCTTTGCCCTCTGCCACTCTTGTGACCATTGTTGTTGGGTATTGGCTTGGTCGAACAATGACAATTTGCCCTCTGCCGCTCTTGTAACCATTTGTTTGCATGTCTTGGACTGGGATGGAGGCTGCTTGAGCCATTCCCACCTTCGCAGTCATGATTTTTGGACTACGATGGAGACCACCTAAGCCATTCCCACCGTCACAGTCATAATTATCTAGAATGGAGTGGAGGTCGCTTAAACCGTTCCCACCACCTTAGTCATAATTAGACTAGGGTGGAGGCCGCTTAAGCCGTTCCCACCACCGTAGTTATTGGTATTACGTGTTAACTTGATCGAACAGGGACGTTTTGTCCTCTACCGTTCTTGTGACCATTTGTATTTATTTGGAAAAAAGGCAAGATGCCCATTGCCGCCTTTTTTATTAATGTATTCATAATTATCTAAACTGAGATGGAGACCGCTTAAGTCATTCCCACCGTCGTAATCATAATTTACTGGATTGGGATGAAGACTGTTTAAGACGTTCTCATCTTTGCGGTCATGATTTTCTAGACTACGTAGCCAATTATCATAATATTGATGCATATGAGACATACAATCAACAGAAAATATATATCGTCTTTTATGCTAACGGGAAGTGCAGACGTATGGTAGAGTAATTATTTTTGAAGGCAGCATGCAGTCATTATTTAGTGTGTATATAAAACGTAAAGATGAAAATGGTATAAATCAAAATGCAAATCATGCATGTAAAATATTTCTGATTTGCTTAAGACGTAAACTATTAACATAAACATAAACAAACGATCATGTTTATCATGGTTTTCATAGCTAACTTGTGTCGTTCATTTCCCCGTATATGTTGGTTAACTTTAAATTACAAAGTAAAACTAGCTAAGGATATGTCAGTTAAGACAATACAGTCACATAGATATTTTTCATGAACATTTGGTAAGCAAGAACAACACAAACCAGTAATAACAGTTGATAGTATTCGAAGATGCTGGCTTAGTTAAGAAATACCATGGGGTCCACATCATGGCAATTGATTCAAAATTTTCTACGGGTACTCGGTATGACCCCGGTCAATACCATCCGCCTGGAAGAGATTCAAAAACTCACTGGAACATCAAAGACATGAGATGATGAATGTGCTAGTGCGTGAACGCGGGGGGGAGAGAAGCGGCATTAGCTTGCTGTAGCGCTAGGATTGTACAACTTCCAGTAACCATTGGAATCATGTAAGCTTGGACCACTGTGTTTATAGTTGGTGTTTAACTCGTCGATGGTGCAATGCCTCATGATGCAGATCCGTTCTCGGCAGTCACACATAAGAGATCGTGAAGCAAAATCTTTCTTCCTGCAATAACTCAAGCGTCCATAGGTGATAAGTCGCAATAAAGGTATTATGAAATTTAAAGTTTAGTATTAGAAGTATGTATGCAGCTGCCATCCCATAAACGCTTAGCAAGCCGAAGCAGGACCTTCATTCACAAGAGATAGAAATTTATTTACATGAGGTCATGCCTAGTTCAGCTGCGTATGTTTTTATTCATCAACCAAGATTATGACATATACTAGTGGGTCTACAGGGTAACTATGCAACAGAGAAATTGAGACAGAAACTAATAAGTACCTTTCATCTAGGTATTCTATAGCTTAGATGCAATCCTTCCAACAACTTCAAATTTAAAAAACGGTTTTTGCGATTTCAGGAGCTTAAAAGGGAGCTTAAAAGGGAGCCAAATATCTCGTAGATAGGTAGATGTGATAATGTAAGGCAAGATATGCATTGCTATCAGGCAGACGACTACTAATGCAAGCTTAAAGATATATTAGAGTCTTCTAAAAATGCTTGTTACTATTGAAACAATTCTAACAGTTATGAGTTTAAATAATCCCAAAATGCATAGATTTGTATTCTAGAGCAACCAGGGATCGTAAGACAAATTCCAGGTGAAATTAAGAAAAGACAGCAGGTACTCATCTTTTTAGAAGCTTTTCTTCTTCTTGGAGCAGGGGTACTTTATACTTCGGTGTCGGGTTTCTTCTCTCAGAATCGGACTGGCGGTCTCGCAGAGATGAGAGGCGCTGGTGGTGTCATAACAGGTTGTGTTGGTACCAGCTAGGGATGGATGAGGTGAGTGCTGTCACCAACAGTAAAGCTAGTGACTGAGGGTCTGTTAGAGGAAGAGAGGTGGCTCTGGTGCAGTCAAGTGGTGTTGTTACTATGTCGCTCTTTCTCTGATGTCTCATCTGAATAAAACTCTGGAATTGCTCCTGTTAAGAATGTTCATATCATAATGCTCCATGTTTCTCCGAACATATTCAGCTTAGTTGTTCTGTGCTTGATATCTTTTTGATAATGACATTGATAAAAATTTCGGTTAATTATCACAATGATTGGAAAGTCGATTACATTTACTGCCACATTAGAATAGCTAAAGCAATTTTCAACCGACACAAATATAATCGATTAAGAACGAACTAAATTCAGGTGCAACCGACAATTGAAAGCAAGTCGAATTCAAAATCAATTGGTGGGTAACATAAGTAAACTTGTTTTAAATCATGAAGTTCATTTTTCAATTGAGATTAGCAATCAAGAGATAGCTCGAAACCCAGACATGAAACCCTTAAGTTTTACGAAATTTTTCATGAATTTTGACTCGAAATGATGAGAATCACCAAAAGATAATAGATTAAAACACCGATTGCGAATCCAAACAGATATTCGATATAAAATCAGAAAGGTTTTATGAGTTTTGAAATCTCAAAATGATTTTCAAAAAGTTTTCCTCTCGAGAGGTATCAAACAAATTCGTTGGAGGATTAGAAATAAGAAGGTCTTACCTACTTCTTTCGATTTGCTGGTGATCCCACTGACTTCATCTCCAAAAGAGATTGTTTCTTCAAGAACAATCATCAGGAGTGTTGTGGCTAAGTTAGGTTTTCTGTAGTTTCTTGCGTCTCAATTGAAGAACTCGTTTAGATGTATTGAAGCTACCACTGGACCTTTGGTTAGAGAGGAACCATTCATTCTGGTTAGGCGGTGATGGGAAAGAGAAGACGGCGAGGAGTTTGTTGTTCTCGGTGTGGACTTTGTCGGATGAAGGTGCGTTGGTGTACCTTAGTGCAGTCGGAGAAAGAGGATGAAGCGCGCTGCTGGTATAGTATGGTGTCATTAGAGAAAAGGAAAGCGGAACTGATAGGGTGAAGTGCTAGCGATGGACGCGGAGATGAGAAGAGATATCAAAGAGAGAGAGGGGTGAGATAAGACGCGGAGAGAAAAGAGAACTGTGTGGGAATTGAGCGTTGGGTTAGAAAGTAGACTATGTTCGTCAAATATTTTAGGATAAAAGATCATAGAGGTCTAGTTCTATCCATAGTAGATCCAATTATCCAAGGAGGGAAAGAGAAAAGAGAGCCTTTCCAAATAACACTTTCTCCCATGTTGTAGACTTTTTTTTTTATCTTTTTAAGATACATGTATTCCTCCTTTATTACAATACTATGATTTCTTCCTTAATAATCTAATCTTGAATTCTTGGTCAATAACCTTTTATTCCCTTTAACCTCTTCATTCTTCTTATTACCTTAGATATTATATTTAGGGTCGGACCAAGCCCATTTTAGACCAAATCGAGTCCTAAGTCCCTAGCCTTCTTGTGGACTTGGATCCACAAATCACGAAATGATCTTCTGGCCCAAGTAGTGAGTTTTTATGTATCAACAGTCAACGGTAACAAGCTTACCACTAAGAAGACTCCATCTTTGATCAAGACCACCATTATCACGTGAACATTTTTCATATGCTTTGTCTTGATTACACGTGAAAGAGACTCTGACAGCTCCATATAAAGGTTTCTGCTTAAGCAACAGGTGCAAAGTTGTGTAAATTGCTTTGTAGTCTGTAAAACAAACACACTCCCTTTCTGGCAATTCTTGTTACATATGCCAAAATCACATTTTCATCTGGGAAACCTAATAAAAAAGCATAAAAAAACTGTAATACTAAGGTGAAACATGAAACCATAATAATATAGACAACCAACATGATATTTTTTTTCGCACTGGAAAAAATGGACCAAGCAATTGAGTGACAACTTTAAGTATTTATAATTTCTTGAACGGGTTAATCTTCAAAACGTGTATAAGAATTGACAAAAAGAGATGAATGTCAATGTACCTTATCACAAGTTAAGGTAAGCGTAATATAGAAAAAACAAAATCAAAAATGATTATTAATAGGAGAAAACTTTTTTTAAAATCTATCTCGGTTTTCCCTCTGGTAAAAGTTGTTTTTTCCTTAATAATCATCAAATTAAAAGGTATGCTATTTGAAGTTACATAAATAATAGTCGGGGAAGGATCCAATGATATGGTTATAATGAAATTATCTTGATTTTTTTTGTGCAATTTTTCCTATAAAATCCAAACAAAAATAAATTTGAAGCTAATTTTTTGATGTCATTTTCTTTTTATAAAGCTCTACGTTCCTATCAAAAACGAGCGCATTCAGAGATATATAAAACCACCATCTGTCATTTTAAATATCAATCATTGAAGATTAATGGTTGAAATTAAACTTACGGATGATGAGGTTTCGTATCTCAGAATGTGCTTATTTTTGGTGGGATGTAGAGCTTTATAAAAAAAATGTTACCAGGAAAGTAGCTTCAAATTTATTTCCGTTTGATTTTTATAAAAAGAAATGACGCCAAAATATCCAATAATATCATTCTAACCATGTCATTTGCACCATTAAAAAAAAAGATGTTGTTATACGTCGCTCTAAATATATGACTAAACGGTACATGGCAGTATGAGGCCCAAGTAAAAGACCCGCCCGAAAACTTAAAACCCCGCAGTTTCGAGTTGATTCTAGCGTCACAATTTAAATTGTGTGATGGCTAATGGCCATCTTACCATATTATGCAAGGCTACAAAACGACTGTATAAAGAATTCCATTGCAAAATAATAGTGTTTCTCTCGACATAAAGTATTTATCGCTCAGAATTTTGTATATATAGCTTGAAATGGTGCTTATGCTCTTTTGACCTAATAAAATAAACACTATTACAAATATATTGTATATTAAAATTACATGAACATGTAAAAAACCTTGTTAGGGGAGAAATAGGAAAAAGAATAACTTAATCATCGACCACGAAACAAACACAAACAGCAATCCTTTGTTTTTAGAAAAGGGTTGACAGTTTAGAGAAAGAAACGACGGAATTTCCCATTTCTGTATTAGAGTATTTCATTTCCCACTTTACTTTCTTTAGAGGCAAATCAGCCTTTTTCTCTGCGAATTAATTACCAATATCCAGTTCTTAAATATAAGCTCAAAAAGTGCAGAGATTCATCACCAGACATCACGCAGATACCTTCCATCCATCTGCAGATTCTTCACCAACATTTCAGTCTTGGAGCTGTCTAAAGATCCCTATAACATAGAAGAAAATCACAAATTTAGAATGCCAACAAGATGACAAGAGTTCTTATTTTAGATTCCATGAGGTGGAAAATCTGTCTAACTCGAACCTTTAAGCTCTACTAAGCTAAAAAGTAAAAACTGTCTAAACTTTTTAACAATTCAGATATTGAAGTTTAGGGTCAACTGATCATACCTGCTCCTGAACAATTGTGTGAAGAGTTCGATGCACATCCTTGGCCATGCCTTTGGCATCACCACAGACGTAAAGATAAGCACCCTGAGAGATCATATTCCAGATGTCGGAAGCCTAAAAAACACAATTAGTTGTTAGTTAAGTATCTCCGCTTTTGAAAAATTATAAACCTCCCCCACTACCACGGCTAAAAATAATGATTGCGTTACCTTCTGTGTCATCTTATGTTGTACGTATTCTTTGGTAGGACCCTCACGTGAGAAAGCAACCACCAACTCAGAGATAGCACCTGACTCGACAAAGTTGTTCAGCTCGTCTTCATATATGAAATCCTGAATGATAATATATATCGAAGTGATCAAAAAATGATAAGGAGCAGAACCAAGAGAATCTGAAGATTAATAGTAAAAACAAAATAGTGTGTAATTACCATGCTTCTGTTTCTGCATCCAAAGAACAGGACTGCGGCTCCCAATTCTACACCGGCTTCTTTAAGAGCAAGTCGTTCCTGAGAAGGGGAAAAAACAAAGTGCTTCAAGTTGACGAATTTTCGATGGAAGATGAGATCAAAAGAATCACAAATGATGGCAGTTGCAAGATGCATACCTGCATGAATCCTCTGAAAGGAGCCAACCCAGTACCAGGGCCAATCATGATAATTGGTACTGTAGAATCAGCAGGCAGTTTGAAGTTAGATTGTCTCACAAAAACTGGTGCCCAGCTGCAATGACGGCTTTCTTCCAAAGGAACAGAATTCTACAAAAGGTACATCAGGTAAGATGGTTGTAGATGATGTCAGCTCTATTTATAAAAGTAAAAAATCATTCTGAATGTTACAAAAAACTACTTTAAGGATACTTTTAGCCATTTAAGGAAAAAATGAGAATTATTTTCTTTATGAATCTTGCATCACGCAAATCCACCAAAATGGAGATGCCAAATAGGTATATAAAGCCGCAAGTGGCTGCACATCTCCAATAAGTTCAAAGAGATACATCTTTGAATTTTCTTCATTAACATGCTTAAAAGATATCTCACCTTCATCCAGGTTGAACAGACTCCTTTATGAATTCGACCAGCTGGTGTTCTCTCATTCACTAGCGCACATGTGACATGAATTCTAGAGGGTGCCATCCTATATTAAAAAAATAATGGAGACAGTAAATACACAACATGAAAATGAGAATTGTGAACTCTTGAAAAGAATGAGCAACAGGGAGCGCCAGCTTGAAGATTTCGAGAACAGGGTAACCATGTTTTCAAGATTTTTGGTCATCAAGTTGAATTTAGAAACAGTAAATAAAATAAATAAATAGATATATAAGAGATAGTAAGTAACCTGTTGGAAGACGAAATCGAATAGAATCTAGGCTGCAGCCGAGGTGCTATTGCTGCAAAGAACACCCCAAGGGGAGGCTTAGCTGATGGAAATTCAGCCATGACTTCTAGCAGACTTCTCTGACTTGCAACTACCCACTGTGCATATTCATCCTGCTCGGTATAACATAGAAATATGAAATCACTTGCATGTAAAAATAGACAAACTATGCATGCATCCGGCTCGGTACAATATAGAACCCAATATAGAACTATTTGGATATTAGAGTCAAAAAACATAACCACAAACCTTTCCGGCAGGAGATGCAAGAAATCTTAATCGCTCAGCTTCCTTTGGATCAGATGCATGAGCAGCTAGAGCATGTAAAGCAGCCTGAAAGAATAGGTTCAAAGTAGAAATGAAGCAAAGTTTCTCACACTTACTTTGTGTAACCAGAATGTGATCAGAAATTGTAAAAACATAAAGTACCTTCTTGGGGAAATTCAATAGATCAGCATATTTGATAAGTGCGGTTCTTAAACTGCTGGGAGAGGGAAAAGGGGGAGGTAATGCGCTTCCAGTAATAGGTGTGCCATCCTCGTCATCAACGTGGATAGAAAATACAGTGTCTGATGAAAGACCCAACAGTCTTTCCGCTTCCTCCACAGTTTCCATGCAGTTTTCAGTGAAAACACCAACATGATCTCCGGTTTCATACCTAAGAAAACAATGGGAGAGCAAAATCCAACTCAGCGCTCTTTAGCAAATGGGGAAGTTCTAACATCAACCAAAAGCCACAACAACATAAGATTAACTAATTAAAATTCACATCTAACTAGTATAATACAAGGGAACTTACATAAGCCCAGTGCCTGATATGTCGAATTCCAGATGAATACAAGAACGGTCAGAAGCTGGAGTGTGAAGCTCCCTTCTTACAGCCACATTGGCTCTTCATTAAAGAACACAAGCTTGTCAGTTCATACGTAAATAAATCAGGAAATCAAATTGGTGTTGCATGAGGTCCCTGAACCAGTCTGCAAATTCAAGCTATCAAGAAAAGTGCCCACTAGATAGAGTGAATGAAATAAAGCTCAGATGTTTAAAACTGAGATGTTCCCTACTCTAAATAGGATCATAGTAAACCAAAAAAGAACAAGATCTTTTAGCCTCTGTTTTGCAGTCAAGGGTGCATAGACCGATACACTGTCACTTATACTTTCAGGTTTTATAAGGCACCTGTCTTTCTTAGACTGTCACTATAGTGCAGAAAATAAGTAGATGAACATGAGTAAGACTTGCTACCTGCATGGGTGCAGAGCATCATAGACAGCATAGCCATTTGCATTACTCCAGTTCTTGTCTTGTACGGATGCATCAGCAGAATCATGGAATACCACCCTATATTCTGCTACAGCAGCAGCGTAAGGGGTTGAAACAATCATTGAATCATTTTCATCCAGGAGCAACTGATCCAATTCAGGCCACACCAACTCTCGCCTGAATTATTGTGAAGATCAGAGTGTTAAACAAAACTTTAAATTTTCAAGATAGGATAAAAAAAAGAACATCTATAAAAATCCTGGAGTAAAATAGAATTCTTCGCACCATGCTGTAAAGTCATCTTCTATACATTGGTCGTCATCTCCAAGACCTACAGGAACAAGCCGTTTCCCACCTATTTAAGTCAAAAGGAAAATTTTATTCAGTTAAGAAGTTCTAATACAGCACATCAGCTTGAGAAGAGAAGAAGAGATAAAATTTACTCAAAAAGACGAAATGCGCGCCTAGATCAGAAACCATTACTTGTTCCAGTAAATGACAAAGCACCCTATTCCAATAGACAAAACCTAACCTAAAAGGAGTTTATTTCCCTTCGACTCTACAGTGAAACAAAAAAGTAATAGATTGATAGCATAGTTTGGCATAGACACGTCATTATTGGGAAGCAAAACACCAGTAGTATCAGAATCTAATTCACATATCAATTCTTAGTTCCTAAAATCTAAGACTCCAGTACAATATGCTGAACTTCTAGCTGAATTTCTTAGTTGATAAGTGTTGAACTGTTTCAAAAATCGTTTATTGAGTTCCCAAATTGACTAAACCCAGTTTTTACCCCAACTAATATACTTTTACCAGTGACAAATGTGGCCTTCCAGTATTATCAGAAACTTGGTGAAAAGTAAATTACATATCCAGTCTAAGCCAGTTGACTCCCTGGAGTTGATTTTTACCAAGGACAACAACAACAAGAATTAGAATGTGTGTCCGCTATACTGAACACATATTTTGATGTCCTTAACAGCTGAACTGGTGGACAAGAAAATCACCGCCAGTACTTCAATCAAATTATCTGAAAAACTCATCAAAATCATCCTTAACACTTACCCAGTTCAACAATAATTTCATCAACAACCTTTGCGACCTGCAATCAATTGATAAACCAAGCCACTTATTAGTTTTTGTAATAAACTAATAGCATTACTGCTATGCAAATATTTTACGAAAACAGAAGAAAATCACTTTCTTTTATCTTCTGTTTTTTGTCAAAGGCACCAAAGAATACCCATGAAAATCAGCTTCCTGTACCTAACATTAGATGATTCAACTACAATAAATTACACCACAAACCTTATTGAAATGCTCATACTGTCTATTTCCCAATCCGAACACACCAAAGTTAAGATTTGGAAGCCATGGCTCCTTCTCTTTAGCCTAAAATAGTCAATAATTCATGTGATCATGAGAAACTTTCCCTAAATGAGAAAAAAATAATCCCGCGAAAGCTAAACATTCTCAAAACTCACCACTTCTGTAAACCATTTATAAAATCTCGCAGCATTATCTGTTGGTTCACCATCTCCATATCTAATAACAATCCCAATTTCCAGTATAGATATTTTTAGTTAAAAAAAAAAAATTACTAATTTGAAATCTCTAACAAATAAAACTTACGTAGCTAAAAAGAAAAGCGCTAAATTTTCTTTTTTTAATTTCTCCTCAAACTCATCATCATCTGCTGCGTAATCATCCTGATCACATCAAAAAAATGAGTTTAGATCATCAATCATCAATCAAACACAAAATCCAAGATTCTCAAATCAGAATCATACAAATTTACCAGATCAACCACTTTAAAGACAGCTTTATCATATCTTGCTTTTGCTTCTTCATAAAGTGCCTAAATTACATCAAACAACGAATCAGAAAAACTTGAAAGGTATTCAAAAAGTTGAAAACAGTGATAAAAACACTTCTACTTACTTTAGCGAAACCTTCAGCAGTACCAGTTTGAGTACCAAAGAAGATACTAACTTTCTTTTTACCATCATCAATTTCATGTTCAGGTTCTTTAGTAAAACCAGTTTTAGGTACCTCAACAACTTTACTTGATTTCCTAAAAGATTTTCTCCAAATATAAAGGAAACCGCAACCAATAAAAACAGCTATAGCGGTCGTCAATATCATCAAAATCTCACGATTCTCTATTAAAATTGAATCTTGATCTAATTTCCCATTTAAAATTGCTGACGTTAAATCAACTATCGATAGTTTCATCGAATTTGACTCCATCGAATTCAACTCTTCACCCAAATATCAAACAAAAAAATCACCAGAAAATGATGTTTTTCTCCGTGTGTATTTTTGATTCAGGTGAGTTCTGATTGAAGAAGAAGCAAGTGTAAAAGAATTTTAGAGAGAGAAAGAGTTGTGATGGTTCCTTCTCTTCTCTCTCTAAAGACTAGTCTCTGATCGGTGGTGAGAAATTCTGAAATAGCGTTGAGAGAAAGGGGAGATTATATTTATGTCGTTGCAGCGACTAAACCAAACCCACAACGCCCACCAAACTCGATTACTTAATCAAACATTACTTCACGTCTTTCACCTACCAACATTTAACTAGGGTTAACTGCTCTTATACTAGTGATCGAGTATTCAAGGTGTTGCTGTGTATTGCTGAATGCTGATTCGGGGGTTGAACAACTGTTTGTAATTTTGCTGATTCGGGTTTGACCATTCAATTCGGAAAAAATCATTTATCAAATGGGAGTAGTTTTTTTTTAAAACAAGTAACTTCTGCAATACTGAGAGTTAATTTGGGTCCGAGTCAAATCCAACTAAACAATAAAAATGTGATCATTCCGGTTACATAGATAGGTTGTTCGTTTTTCTTCTAACTCAATAAAATTTTTTAAATCTGATTTGTTATATTTGACTCAATCGTCTAAATCTGATTTGTTATACTACTTTCGTTTCAGAAAAAGAGTTACTATCATTTTTTTAAATTGACTTATTTTTAGGCTAAAATGAAAAAGTGATAGTAACATTTTTCCAGAAACAAAGGGAATATTAAACTTACAAAAATATTATATAATAAGATAACAATATAGTGATCGTGGATGCATCCAGAAAGGTTAATAAAAAATCTTACCTAGATTGAAATTATATATCAAGCTCACCATTCACTTTAAGATATAAAATTTATTAATGGACTGAAGAGTTAATCTGGGCTTGAGTTTGGTTTACCCCCTCATAGTTCCGTCAATAATGATGATGAAAGAGAAAGTTTTTATTTTAAGCCGGAAGAATGACACTAAAATTATATCTTCGTTGGAGAGTATGCTTATTTACTTTTTGTCATTGATGCATATCCCTGATGCAGTTGAAAATAAGATTACAAGGATTATGCGAAAATATTTACGGGGCACTGATGAAAGCAAGATAAAGACATGTTGGGTTGCATGGAAAAAAGTGTGTGCTAAAAAAAATTATAGGCATAGGCGTGAAGAATCTTAAGACGATTAATTGATCTCTTTTTTGACTAAATTGTTATGGTGATATTATATCGAGAAGTTTGCACTTTGCAGGAAAATAATTCTGGAGAAAACTAATTCGAGTGAAGTATCTATCATTCCAGCTGAACCTAGGATAGCAGTGGGAAGAAATATATGACATTTAATATAAAAAAACAAGGTGGATATACAGCTTTATGTGGATGTTTGGGTTGACATTGAGAGAACCTAAGCTTATGGCACGACTGGTGGCATAATGAAATGATTTTGAAGCAGAAATATTCATCCCGAGGTTGTTTAACGTGACCTCTAATAGATGTGCGAAGGTAGTAGACTTTTTCAAAAATTCCATATGGCATTTGATTTTTAAGAAACAGTTAAACCCTGCGGAAGAATAGATATTATAAAATTGAAGCACGACTTCGTGATGTGCATTAGCAGCTGAATGAGAGGGATTGTTTCACTAAAGGTTTTAAAACTAGTAAGATGTGTAATATGCAGAAGGAAGATAATTACAAGTTCATTAATAAGGTAATCAATCCAGAAATCTCTCTTAAAGTCTATTTATTTTTTTATGTTACTCTTTTCCAATCTATTCCTACTAAATTTATATTACGAAGTAAAATAGATTCGCTTCGAAAACCTGTGTAATGTGCAACAAGGAAGACGGGACTATATCCAATTTATTGCTGCATTAAAAGACTATACATTCAGTATGGTCTTACTTTAATAGAACTTGTGGAGTTTCTTGGGTTTATACTGGTGATCAAGTTCGAAGCAAAATTAGATCTTAAGAGTACAGTAGTCTCAACGGTAAAAGTGATGTTATATGGGATTTAGTTCCTTCTGCAGTAACGTGGTGGGTCTGGGTTGAAAAAAATAGAAAAATTCATGGAGCAAAAAGATGAAGATTTCAGTTAAGTAGTTGTTATTTTTGTAGATGTCTTATGAGGATATTTTTAAAAATTATTCATGACTCACGTTTCAATAGGAAATATAATCAAGTTGTAATAAAAAAAATTATCTATACGAGGGAATGTTTTAGTTCCTCTCTTAAAACATTTTTTTTAATCTTCTAATATAATCTTCATTAAATCAAAATAATAATAATCATGGTGATGGAATATTAAAATGCATTTATGTTATAATGTAGTTGATATTAATTAGACAACACACCAAAGCATAATAAAGTAAAAATAAAATAAATAGAAAGAGTATGAAAATGGAAGATAACATATATTTATCATTAGGGTTCGACCATTCGTTTGGAGCCTAACGGTGCTTATTCATAGTTCTCATGAGGACACACCCCTAATGATTCGGTTATCGGGGAGTACACAAGTTAAGTTATATATTGTGACGGAACGGAATTTTTTTGCTTCCAGTGCCCAGTTGGTAATCTCCGATTTCCTGATGCGTCACTCGCTCAAGTAACCGGGTCATAAGATTTTGCGTGCAAATTCTCAACGATTTTCTTTTCCCCGGCCACATACTTCACAAGCAGAATTATTTAAGCATAAATCCATCATGTTCTAACTTGTCACTTTATTCTGCTAAGGAAATAAGTAACTTACAACCATCTCTAGGAAACATACTTGAACCAACATGTTCCATGCTCATCAAGGAAATGATATTCGCTCTTTGAAACATTGGTCTTAGGGTGAAATCATGCCAAAAGACATTTCAATTGTTGGCCAACCTTCCCCATGCACCACACGCCTTGCTTAGCCAAATAACTGACAATGGTGACGTAATTTCCATGCACCACTGAGTTGCAAATATTGTCCATGCCTTAGTCATATCATGGAACAATACATATGTCATAGAAAACCTATTTGTATTCCTTTACCCCATCCTGGGGATGGGTATACTCGATTTCCCTTGGTCTAAATATCTTTTAACCGCGATGATCATGTGCTGGGTGCATACAGATAATCTTGATCGTGCCAAGGATGCAATAGCCAGCCTCATGGCATCCTTATTATCCACCATTTTTCTGTGTCGTAAATGGGCTTACTCAAGTTTCACCAACTTGCAAATCTGGTTGCCGATCTTATAAGTCATAGAATTTCCACAATGTTGCATAAAATTGTGACCAAAATACTCCAAAATTAGTTTGCAAGTGATGCCTCTGCGTTTCTAAGTGGTGGGTTCCTTTGTTAGCAACAAAATCAAATGTTGCATTCTCGATCCAGCAACATACTGAAATCGTATCACCATACATCGCAAAGTCAAGATGACACATCTTTAATATTAATGATGCATATTTTATTTTTCCAAGCTACTTTCATTATACATGTCTAACTAACATATATAGATATAAAAAAGGTGTACATATATACCCCCAACACCATTTATATGCATCATTTTACCCAATACCCAAAATAATGCAACATTCACTTTCCTTTCGAAATACATTACATTAGTGATGTATTCTTGTTCAAGCAACGTTTGGAAAATGTTACCCTTATTTATGACAGGCTTCCCCTATCTCTATATATATATATATATATATGTAACTAGCATATATATATATATATATATATACATATGAAAAAGGTGCACTTATATACCACCCAACACCAAGTAAAAATATTTATATGTATCACTTTTACTAAGTGTGCATCACAAGTCCAAGATGATACATCAATGTGATCAATGACGCATCATAAGCGGTGCACCATTACTAAATGGTGAATTCACGTCAAGATGCAGCACTTTTACTAAGTATGTCTTACACTTTCCCTTAGGTGTTTCGCTTTCCAATATAGATAGTGGTACCTATTTCTTTTTTTACTTCGTTTGAAAGATGGAGAATGAGGGGAAAATCCCTTAGTTCATGTTTCTTTAGTTCCGGCATATCCTTGTTAGAGCACTGCTCGGTTGAAATCACCAAGTGCTAGTATGTCAAGTTTGGTTATCAAGTTTAGTTCCAAAACTTAAAGTTACTTGAGTAGACTAAAATCAACTTCGTTAGGTTAGACTAGAAACATAGAATGTTGATAATTGCTCTAGTTACTCTTGATGACCTTAAGAAATATTGAAGACAAAATGAAGACATCATCATTCCATTCAAGGTTAATAACTAAAAGACTTGACTTATTCCATTTTTAGATATTGTTATGCAAGTTTGTATTCATTGAAAACATAACATACAAAGTTAAGTTTGTTACAATGATTATAGTATTGGTGACTTGTTCACTATACAGTGGTCAAAGTATCAAAAGGTATGATATGCATAGTTACTTTGACAACTTAAAGTATATAGAGTTACAAAGGATAGTTTATCTATAGACTTCGTTGATTATATATTGCACTAATTGGTAAATTGTTAATTTAGTGTGTCGAGATTCCGGGTTAATCCAAACCTTATTAAGTATGTTTAAAAGCAATGTCAGAAACATATTATAAGGAAGTAGACTTACGAAACTTTGTTTCAAAGTCGAAAAGGGTTCAGGACCAATCCCTGGTAAAATATCGATCCCAGGACCGATCCCTTGAGCAATATCGATCCCAGGACCGATCCTGAGTAAACATGACTTATGTTTAATTTTTCATTTTGTCTGTTAATCACGGGTTCATACAGATATAGAGAAGGGAATAAGTTAGATTGGAAAGTTTATTAGAATGTCAACATAATAATTTGAGCATCTGTTAAACTCTAATTTCTTAATGTTCAAGAATACACCTTTGATACTCAAGGCAAGATCCTAATATATCGTTTTTTCAATATCATATTTGGTATATAATTATATATTTTATATTCCAGAGGTTTGCATATCTTTAGCAAACAATATTAATAAAGTACATGTTATATGCTACCTAATGTTAGTTGTCATCCTAAGAGTGAAATCGATTATAAGTTGGATATTGCTTTGTGTTTACATATTTTGAAAATATATTATAAATGCATATCTTGAGAATTTCGAAATTGGTAAATAAAGTATTTACCATCAATGTGTTGGTTATAACAATATAAATAGGGAGTCTTGTATTCTTTCAAACTCATCCCAGAACACACCTTATGTGAATGTGGAAAAACCAACTTGTTAAAGAGATAAAAGTAATCTAATTAGGTGAATACCTTGCGTTGCCTTTTGTTAAAGTCTTCTTTGGGATCAATAAACTTCTGTTTTACAGTTGGTGGAAGGCTATATTGTTATTTAGATTTCAGTTGATTACTTGTGATGAATCTTTAGGGTAGAACTGTTGATTAGTCAATGTTAACAGACTCTATTATGTGTGGTTGATCAATAATGGAATCATGTCGTTTTGCAGCGTTTTTTTTTTGAAGATTATAATTGAAGATTGAATACTCATAGACTTTTCTTTTGGTTCTGATCTTTGTGTGGATTTATGCGAACTTGATTCCTTGGGATTACACAAGCAATTTATTCGTAAACACCAACTTGTAGATAATAGAACAAACTGTCTAGTTATATTAATTTGCTTTGATAAATCTTGTTCACCAAGATTGATTATTTCGATAATCATTATCTTGGTTTGATCTTTTGATCAAAGGATTTTTATTGATAAAACGAAAGATCCTTTAACTTTACTTTATTTATGATCTAAAAATTGATTATGGAAGATTGATAACTGTTATGGTAACTAAAACAGGTTAGTCTTTTACTATTTCGGGTTACGATCCAAAAGACTCAGGTACAGATGTATTCACAAATGGTGAAGCGACTTGAGATAGTGGACTATATCTTGAGATTCACGTACGTTGGCCAGATTAGTAGTTGGTGCAGGGATGCTGAATGAACTGAGTAACTAGGGTAGTTTAAGTTCACTTGGTCACAACTATACGAAGTTGCGGTGGTTAATTTGTATAGCGGATTAATTATGAAAGTATTCAAACTAGACAAGTTCCAGGGTTTTTTTATGCCAAGCAGTTTTCCTCGTTAACAAAATCTTGTGTGTTGTGTAATTGATTTAATTTATGTATTATAATTTTTATTTTAATTGACTAATTATACTAATATGTTGATGCGTGTTGCATGTGCAATCAAATTATTTATCTTATTTCTACTTAATTAAAGAATAATATAGTGAAAGTCAAGTTCATTCCCGCGAAGAGCGAGGTGTTTAAGTTGTCGAATGTCACAAAGAGGGTTTTTGTTTTAGGTTTCAAACAAAGTAAATACGAACGCAATTAAAAGTAAAGTCATTAGCGATGAAGAGAGATATGATCGAGGAATCCTTCTTCGTTACTAAACAATCATTGAATTAATATATTCATCTACTCATTGTTAATCACAGATTATCACCAACCGTAGAATAACAGCTAGATCAGTATTATCCCCGAATTTCACTATATCACTGGATACGGAAGTTCTCGCCTACCAGATTCTATTCACCCTAACCAACTAGTAGTAGATCACTCGGGGTGTAATTTGGTCGAATGCTTTATATTTTGTGAATTTGTAGGTTAATCCTAGTAGTTAGACTCTTAGATCAAGGTTCACTTACTAATGTTGTTCATACACACAATTCCTCCACATAATCCCTTTGCAAGGTCTCGTGTTCTCTACTTGTGTACGATTCAATGGACGATTACTTATCTCACAACTCAATGCTAGCAATAGATTAAATCAACAAATTAATTCAGTTGGCCACCTAAACAAACTATCAATCAATCATAAACATTCTTTATAGTATAAACAAGTGATAATCATGTGAAGAACTCAAAATAGATTCATATAATAACTCAAATCATGTTTAGAACTTATAATCCATCATCAATCAATTAGGTTTTTAACTACTCATGGATGTAGAAGCATCCATGTTATACATAAGAAAATAATTAAGAAATCGTTACGATAATGGAACCGCTCTGAAACCAAGCTTTCTCCTCTTTTGGTGTTGTTGATCTCCTCCAAATCTTACAAAGTTGTGTAAAAGTTATAAAAAGATGTTTCTTAATGTCTTGGGAGTCTCCTTTTATAGTACTTCATGATATCTAGGGCTTAGAATCCTTCCGTGACCGGGTTTCCTCCTTTTAGAAGTCAAAAACATGTCAAACAGATCTTTGGGTTTTCTTCGGTCGGCATAGATTTTTCCCCGTTAACAATGCCGACAGTTGGTAAAACTCTCTGCCACTAAATTCTCTACAGTTGGCATAGTTTGGTTTCTGATGAACAATGTCGATTGATGGTGAAACTTTCTTCCACCAAACTTGCTACAGTCGGCATAGTATGAGAATTTTCGACTGTAGGTCAAATTCTCTGCCCAATTTCGTGTCACAGTTGGCATAGATGTGTTGCTTATGAGCATTGCTGACTGTTAAGCTGAAAGTGATATTTTGTTCATCTCGACTGTTTTGTCCATAACGTTTCCGTCCGAACTCGGAATGACCTTATTCTTTTTACGTTCATTTGTATTCTCATTATCTTCAAAATGGTATCAAGAACTCTTGGATTTGAATGAGTAAAATTTGTCTTTGGACTTTTTTCACTTGTAGAACTCAATTTCCTTGTCGTAATGAACTTCTTTCTTCTTATTTGGACTTGGGATACTTGAATACTTGGAATACTTCACTTGTAGCCACTTTTACTCTTACTGGGATGATTCACCTAATATAATACATAAGATAGAAAACAAATGTAATAACAAGTAATATGCAAGAATTATAGCTAAAACAAACATGGATTTGACACTAAAAACATCTAAATTATGCACTTATCAAATTCCCCCACACTCAGATTTTGCTAGTCCACAAGAAAAATACCATCTAAACTAACCTAAAGTCAAACATAACAACTCCATTTCGTCGAGGAAACGGTTGCACTTAGCATCTGCAACAAGCCTTTAAACCCGTAGGTGTCCCTAGTGGACGATTTATAGTCTCGTGAGGGTTTACAAGAGGTATACCCATAAAACTTATTCCAACTTCCAAAAACTTCAGAGCACATGCATCCAAAGAGCTACGAAGGCATAAAGTTTCTGCACACTAACAATAAGAAGTTAGAAATAAGGAAAACATTATCCTCATGCTTAACTCTTGAGTTAGGACAAAACCACCATATGAAAAAATCCAGGTTCGAGAGTGACTGAATAAACATTCTTCCTCACCAATAGGATTTTATGAACTTGACACTCAAAGGACACACTTTATGATTCTCACATGTGTGCAAGAAGGAGTAAAGATAGAAATCATGCATACATTGAATGGTGAACCTTCCGAATTATATGAAGATGTTATCCCATAGAGATGTGGGTCGAAAAAGAACTTTTTTTTATATATTGATCTCTATGAAAGGAAATTAACCACTATGTAAGGATGAGAACACTTACTTACCTTCTCACCCGATTCACTATCAACACCCTTCTCACCACATCCAATATAAACGTCTTCGGTCTTCAACTGTTGATGATGAACTCTTGAACTTCGTAGAACCTTGACAATTGTAACTCATTTCCTTAATTTCTTATTTTTTGAAACTTCTTTATAGATTTCTTCTTCCCCGCGACCTTATTGAACGAAATTAAAATAAATATATACTAAAGCAATGATAAACATTATTATTATTATTTTTCTTCATTTTTTTTTTTGAACTTCAAAATACAAACTGAAAAATAAAGTAAAATGAACAATGAAACTAATATGGTCATGGGATAAGGACTTTACCACTTGATTCTTCACAACTTGTATTGTCTCGATATCATGAACTTCACTAACTCTCATCTTTCGATTTCTTTCACTCTTGTACATAATTCTCCACCATGTATATATAATTTTGTTCATTGTATTGTTGCTTATAAACCTTGAACGTCTTCAACTTTCCTTCAAATTTTTGATCCTCCGATTGTCGATGATAACGATGTTTCTATGGACCTGTTATTATCGAGAGAATAGTGTCAACTGTAAATAAGACTACAATATAGAGTTAGAAATTCTGATGACACCCTCATGATTGACAAAAATAACAATCAAGAGATCAAAAAGTAATGCTGAAATTGGTGCGGAGTTGGGTAGCTCATCATTCTACCCGGAGTTTGTGTAGATGAAACACTCTAAACGGATAATTGAAGGTCTGGTGCCTCATTCATGGGTATAGAATGATCAACTTCTCAAAAAATGTACTCTATATCGGCGATTTAATTCCCTTTTTGTCAGTTCTAGCCTCTCAACAACTAAGCAACCCGAATATAGTTCTCTAATACTTTTAAGTTCAGTTGTTTTAGTGAGAAATCTGTATGTAATATTAGCTAAAAGTATGCAAGGTGTATCTAAAACATCTAACTGTAAACCTCTAACAAAGTGAGAAATTCGCATATCATTAGAAAGTCAGTCGTCACAACAAAAAATTCAGGAAAATTATTTTAACTGTAAACCTTGTGATTTTAGGTACATAAGACTTATTGTTATGGAATCACTGCTTTTATATCTTCAACCCCCATTGCTTATTAGGGGTTCCCTCAAATCTAATGTATTGCCAGGTATCAGTTCTCTCTTACACCAAGATATAGGCATTTGATGAATCATCTGACAGACTCTCATGTGAAATGTTTCATAGATTATATAATTACATGTTACTTATAGATGCAAGTGGGACTTCCTTGATGGGATTATAAGAAATGCTTGATTGGTTAAGCTTGAAGGATGCAAGTCTTCTTCGTTTTCTAGTTGATATGCGTTGAGATGATGCTGATGACCGGAAGGTGAACTATCCAATAGTCTTCGTTTATTACATCTACATACACAAAAATTAGGTGTTTTTAAATACTTATGACTGTAATTCTTTTTTTTTTCCCTTAAACGTGTACAACTGAATTTCAATTTCAGTTTGTATGGTAAATCACTATTTCATCTCTTACGTACTTTGATATTACAGCTTCGGGATGACCTAATCGATGATGGCCATGCTTATTTCTGGGCATGATGAAACAATTGTTCATGTGTTCTAACTTGGGCTATTTTTCTATTTTCTCATGTTTATACTGCAGTTCCTTTTTAGACAATAGTTTACATATATAAACTGGTAAAGTTTGTTTTTTATTGAGAATTATTGGAAATTTAGTTGTAGAGGGTTGCCCAACACTGATCATGGCCTACCAAATACATAACAACTTGATGTGATTTAATATAGTGGTAAAAATGGTCGATACTCAGACTTGTAAAGATTCGATTTTTAAACATAATTTTTAATAACTAAAAATAAAACTGATTAAAGTAAAGTTGATTTAAAATTGATGGGAAGAACTAGGACTAAGGATTCCACCATTCGCCAATTTTTCAAGTGGTAAAAATCTTGCAACTCATGTATTCAGTTTAATCAAAACATTGCCAAAGTTAGGTTTTCAAAAGAATAGTTGTAAATCGTAAGCATGAGACATCAAAAGCAGTAAACCCAGCATGACTCATCAAAAGAAAACACAACTATTTGATAAAAACCATTTTTCAGTTTAATTCAAAGCAATTAATAGATAAAATAGAAGTTACCACTTAATTATTGGAAAAATAGCTTCCTCCGTCGTCCCAGTGATGGTGATTAGCTCATTGTAATGGAAACGCTCTCAAAATAGATTTTCATTGCTCAAAAGGTGCTTACAATGGTGAAATAGAGGTAACACGGGTGATTTGATACGATTATAAGCGTTACAGAGAAGTGTTCTCTGTGTTACAGAAGAAGGAAAAGAGAACAAGAAAGAAAGACGGACTTGAAGTGCTTCAGGAATAAGTGTGCTTCACCAGCTGCGTATGCGAGTATTTCACCGACGCTATCAGCGACACTTCTGGAGCGCCTTATGTTCTTCAGGTTCTTCTTCTTCGCAGCAGAAACCTTTTTTCCTGTCAACTTTCGGTGGTTTCTGGCTTAGATTTTCTTCGATTCTATTTGGTATTTATAGGTTTGGGTAACCCTAATACATCATCCTTAATTGATTAGGATGCAAATCCTTATCTAAAACCAACTCCAATCACGTGTAAATCTCAAACAGGGAGTATTATCCTTTTCCGGCTTGGATTTGATTTTGCAGCGATTTTTCCGGCATGAATCACTCTATAGTGACGTGTTTGATCTTCTTTTGGTTTCTTCTTTACTTGGGTAGCTTGAAATCATCCAACAATGCCTTAAAACTCGGTTGCCACCAATTCATGAATTTTCTGTACGTGAAGAACATTTCCCTTCAATTTTAACTTTTTGAATTTAAATAAGGGGTGCCCCCAATCCAACTGGTGGGTGCCTTTAACATTTTTTGAGCCGATTTTTCCACAAATATTTATTTCTCAAAAATACCTACAAAGACATAAAAACTCGTAAATAATATAAAATCAAGCATTAACAAAATAGAGAATTGAGCACAATTTAGACACAAAAATGTGTGTATCACAACTTTACCTATGACAAGATAGTCTGAAGTTCTGAACCCAAGTAGATGGCTACTGGAATGCTCCACTAGAGCCAGATAAATTCTTACCTAATCATTACCTAGTGCCACCAGTTTCAAGTTATGGTGGACTCAATGACAGACTCAGAATTGTATACAAGTTTGACTCCCAACAACCCATTTCTTACTACTTCTTTTGCATAATCCAACATGTATGTGTTTTCTGATTCTGAATTTTTCTATTTCAGATTGGTGGAGAGCTTTTCCTTGTATTTTTGAACAAGTAATATCAAGTTTTTTGTAGCTCATTTACACAACAGTACATTTTGATAAAATCGTTTAAGATATTAAGTCTCTATTGATTCCTTGGCTAACTAGTTTCACTAGTTAACTAAATCTATCAATTTAGGTCTTTATTATAAAGTTTATGGTTCAACTAGGTATCTCAGTCAACATTGTCTAAGCTTGCGATTCTTTTGAACCATTGCAGGTATTGAAGGTTAGAGACCCTTAAAAGATATACTTAGCCTTTTCCTTTACCACATTGGAAGATAAAATATGCAGATACCCAAAGCAAGGTAAAATAAACACCTTTTTCTTGTTAACTTTTAGTTTACTTATGTTCTGGCTCTCAGTAATTTCGGTATTATATTATATCTTTATTGATTTTTATAGTGGATTAACTACCGGACTACATTCAGCATGCTCAATTGTATCAAAATTATAAGGTTTGTGTTAATTCACAGCTTCGTATTTTATATTAGCTTGAACCCTTTTGTTTCAATTTTATTACTCTATTTTTGTTTAAAAGGTTTTTGGCAATTCGTAGGACTTGACTAGTAGCAAACTAAGTAACATGCTAAGATTCATAAAACTGAACCAAGAATAGTGTCCATTTGATTTTAGTTTTATGGATAACTATCGAGCTTATGTATTAACTTCAATTGGATTATAATAGTGATACTGTACTCTGCAGATTTGTTGGGGCCTTGAGGCATGATCGTTATAGAGATTTTTAACAACTGAAGGTTAGTTTCTTCATGAATTAATGCTTTATATTTTCCGGTTCAGAAACTAGGGTTCAGTTGATGTTTAATCTATGCAAATTCAGAAACATGGTTTCTTCATAAATCATAATGATACTTAATCTTTAAATCATTTCGGTTAATTATTTGGGTTTATATTATTACATGCTTCAATTTAGTCATTAATTTGATTCTCTTTTACACTTTGAAACCCTAGCTTATAACAAATGTTCTTGTAGGTTATGAAAGATGATCAATCAAATGTGTTATCATTTTTGTCATTTCTTCTTCGTCTAGAATGGTATGCAGGTGCAGAAATCTGCAGGGATTTATCAATGCAATTTCTATTTTTTAAAAAACCTAAATCAAATTTGCAATAGATATAAATGTTGGTGATTACTACATTGCTAAGCTTTTCTAAAATTAGCGACGTATGTAAATGTTCCACAACTAAAAAAAGAACGAAACATTTATTGAGGGATCCAATATGACGTTTACTATCCTAATTAACGGTTATATAACGTTGCTTAAATTAGTAAATACGTTGCTTTAATTATGATTAAGCAACGTTAATAAATAATTTAAGCAACATTTATAAACGTTGCACTATACGTTGCTTCAATGTGCAACACCGTTTTTGCAACGGATATTTCCGTTGCTTAAATTCAGGGGGACGGAAATATCCGTCCCTAAATGGTTAAAATGGCGTAGTGAAGGAAAAGGAACCTTCCAAATTATATGAAGATGTTATCCCCTAGAGATGTGGGACGAAAAAAAAACCTTTTTTTATACTGATCTCTATGAAAGGAAATTAACCACTATGTAAGGATGGGAATGCTTACTTAACTTCTGACCGAAGACGTTTCTATTGGAAGTGAGAAGTTAAGTAAGCATTCCCATTCTTACATAGTGGTGTTGATTATAATCTTCTCAATTCCTTGTTGTTTGAAACTTGTTTATAAATTTCTTCTTCTCCACGGCCTTATTAAATGAAACAAAAATAAATATACACTAAAGCAATGATAAACATTAAGTGACAACACTATTATTGCTCAAGAATTTATTCATTCTATGAAGAAAAAAAGAGGTCAAATTGGTTGGATGGCTTAAAGATAGACATGTTCAAAGCATTTGAGAGATTGGAATGGAATTTCCTTATTAAAGTCCTCAAATATTTCGGTTTGCAGATGATTGGTGCAATATGATATATTAATGTATTAGAAATACTACTCTTTCAGTGTTGCTTAATGGCTCTCCTTGTGAAGATTTTCACCCAACAAGGGGTATTAGACAGGGTGATCCTGTATCACCATATATTTTTATTTTATCTATGAAATTTCTCTCTAGAAGACTTTCTAAAGCTCAGAACAACAAGTCAATTAGAGGTATTAAGTGGCTGCTCTAACTCCAGCTATTAATCATTTGATTTTCGTAGATGACTGCTTGATTTTCACTCAAGCAACTCTCTCCTCAGTTAACAATATCCTACAACTTTTGCAGGAATTTAGTTCTCAATCTGGTCAAGTTATTAACCTTGATAAGTTATCCATTTATTTTAGCAAAAAAACTAAAGAAGAAGTTGTTTCTAATTTAACTCAAATTCTTGGAGTTAAAATAATAAGCTCTAAAAAAAATACCTAGGATCTCCTTTAATTCTGGGTCATTTAAGCAAGAAGCTTTCAGTGCCATTAAAGAATCTTTTAAAAGGAAAATTGCAGGTTGGTCTTCTAAGTCCCTAACACAAGCGGAAGAACAACTATGGTAAAACATGTTCTTAATTCAGTTCCTCTTTATCAAATGAGTACTTTCCTAATACCGAAGAATCTTACTAATCAATTAACTTCAATTCAAAGGAAATTTTGTTGGGGATATAATTCAAACAGGGGTGCCAACTTAATTGCCTAACACAAATTGTGTAAGTCAAAGGATTTGGGAGGACTAGCATTCAGAGATCTGGAAAAGCTAAATTTGGCTCTACTAGCCAAGCTTGTCTGGAGAATATGCACAAGTTCTAATCAACTATGTGTCCAAATATTGAATCCCAAATATTTCAAGGATGACGACATACTTCCCAAATTTTCTCCCTCTAAGAAATCTCCATGGGTCTGGACTGGTATTGAGAAAGGTTTAGATATAGTTCAGGAAAATTACTTCATGGAAATTAATAATAGTAAATCTAAAAAAATTTGGATGGATATATGGATAATTGGAATTCATAATCCTCCAGTCCCAGCTGACAGTAACCATCGTTCCTTGGATATGTCTCTGAACTCATTGATCCGGATACCGACAACTGGAATATTAGTTTGATACATCGGTTTTTCGATCATGATACCGCTATCTTGATTATGCAAATTTTTTGTAGATGTTATTAAAGAAGATGTGTTGATTTGGATGAAAGTGTATATAACAAAATCTCTGACATTGGGTCCAACACAATAACAGACAACACGAATATCATCAAGTGTGTTTGGAGAGATTTATGGAAAAGTAATGTAGCTCACATAATCAAACTATTTGTATGAAAATGTCTTAAAGGGATCATTTCTACTAGATGCAGGCTATCTATTATAATTCAGATATGGATATTAGATGTGGACGTTGTGGAAGGGATGAAGAAACTTTAGAACACTTTTTATGGAAGTGTAGATATTCGAGAGAAGTATGTAGGAGAATGAATATGGATATTGATGCACTTAGAGGTAGGTGCAATTCGATTACTGAATGGATTACCTCTTGGTTCTTAAATATTGGTAGAAAGGAGGATGAACAATTTTGCAGATGGACTACTTCTCTTATGATTGGTTCTTGGATCATATGAAAAGACAGATGTGAGTCTGTTTTTCAAAGAAAATCTCTACATCCCTACAATTCGGGGTCGAATAAATTACTACATTTCACAATGCATCAACGACACATCATATAACAACAAAATCACACGTTTAAAAACTAATTCTGCATTAACTATTTCTGAATGGAAACCACCTCAAGTGAATGTTGTTAAATTTAATATAGATGTTTCTTTTGACTATGATACTAATAAAATGGGTTCTGGTATAGTAACGTGGGATCATACAGGACAATGTGGAGGCATCAAAGATACCTACTCACATGGCATCCTAGGATCTGAAAGAGCAGAATGCATGGCGGTTCGTGAGGCGCTCAGTTGGGCTAAATCTAAAGTCATTGATAAAATCCACATTGAAGTTGATTCAAAACTGGTTATCCATATATCACTAATTCTTCTTCTCTTATTCAGTGGGAGAATAGGAACATCATAAATGAAATAAAGTTTAGGTCTTTAGATTTTGCTTTCTGTTGTGTCACTTTTGTAAGAAGAGATGATAACCAAGTAGCAGATGGTATCTCTCGTTTAGTTAGGGATAGTAAACTAACCATTAAAATTTATCATAAGTATCCATCTTTGTTATGTAAATTATTAGACAGAGATCATAACTCTAGTCTTTCTTAAGTTTTTAATAATATTTTTTTCTTTTTATCAAAAAAAAAAAAACATTATTCTTTTTTTTCTGAATAAAATACAAACTGAAAATAAAAGAAATAATGAAAATACCATGGCCATGGAATAAGGATTTTACCTCTTGATTCTTCACAACTTGTATTGTTTTGATATCATGAACTTCACTAACTCTCATCTTTTGATTCTTTCGCTCTTGTACTTAGTCTTCAACATGTATATATAATTTTGTCCATTGTATTGTTACTTTACTTGAATATGAAATTAGCTTTTTCTTGTACTGTTGCTTGTAAACCTTGAACTCTTCAACTTTCCTTCAAATTTTTGATGCTCCGCTTGTTGATGATGATATGGTGTTTCTATGGACCTGTTGTTGTCGATAGAGACAATGATGCCAACTGCAAACAAGACTACAAGATAGAGTTAGCAAATTTGATGACACCCTCATGATTGATAGAAATAGCACTCAAGAGATCAATAAGTAGTGCTGAAATTGGTGCGAAGGTGGGTAGCTCATCATTCTACCCGGAGTTTGCGCAGATATTCAATGATCAACTTCTCAAATTGAAGGTTTGGTGCCTCACTCATGGGTATTGAATGATCAACTTCTCAAATATTGTATGCTCTACCGGCGATTTAAGTCCATTTTGTCAGTATTACCTCTCAACAACTAAGCACTCCGAATATAGTTCTATAATACTTCTAAGTTCAGTTATTTCGGTGAGAAATCCATATGTAATCTTAGCTAGAAGTATACAAAGTGACTCTAAAATCTCTAAAAGTTGAAGGTTTTCATGCAAATATGAACAAAAAGTTTTTAAAATTCTACATTCTAAAATCTAAATGCTTAACCACTCCCCCACACTTAAACTTTACATTGTCCTCAATGTAAATTGATTCTTCCAATGTAAAATCAAGATGGAAAATTTCTAATATGATATGCAAAACTAATAAAAAACAAAAGATAGATATAGGAATACAAAACCAATAGGTTTCCTCCCATGCAGCGCTTGGTTTAAAGTCGTCATCCCGACTCTCTACTCGCCCGTATTACTCCTTAAGGGGGAGAAAATCGCTAAACTCAAGCACATCTACATCCACATAAGCGATGTTTTCGTAGTGTGGCTTTAATCTATGGCCGTTGACCTTGGAAACGGTCCCTTCTCGGAGACTAGTAATCTCAACTGCACCATGAGAAAAAAAAACATATGGTCCAATCCAATGGGACCTTAGCTTTCCAGAAAATAGTTTAAGACGAGAATAATATAAAAGAATTTTCTGTCTCACAACAAAATTCTTTCGAGAAATCATCTTGTCATGGAAAAGTTTAGTCTTCTCCTTGTATATGCGAGAACTCTTGTAAGCATCATTACGAATCTCCTCTAGCTCATTAATTTGTATTTTCCTTTGTTTCCCCGCTTTATCATACTCTATGTTGCACATCTTTATCTCTCATAAATCCTTAGGTCTAGTTTAACCGGGAGATAACAAGTTTTGCCATAAACCAACCGATATGGAGACATACGAATCGGTATCTTGTATGTCATTTTATACGCCCATAATGCATCATTGAGTCTCAAACTCCAATCTTTCTGTATACTGTTTGACGGTTTTCTCTAGAATAGACTTAATATCACGATTTGAAATTTCAGCTTGCCCACTAGTTTATGGGTGGTAAGGCGTACCAATCTTGTGCGTGATATTGTACTTTTTGAGAAGAGCATGGAAGGATTTTCAAAAGTGTGAACCTTCATCACTAATAACCACACGTGGTGTGCCATGTCTAGTGAAAATATATTCCCTCACAAACTCACAAACAACTTGAGAATCATTAGTAGGGGTGGCTTTAGCGTCCACCCATTTAGAAACATAATCCACAAGAAGAAGTATATAAGATTTTCCATACAAATTAAAAAAAAGGCCCATAAAATCAATTCCCCACACATCAAATATTTCTACAGCAAGAATCGGTGTGAGTGGTATTTGATTTTGAGCACCTAGATTGCCCGTTCGTTGACATCTATTACAAGATTTGCAAAAAGCATATGCATCCTCAAATAGGGTAGGCCAATAAAATCCACTCTCAAGAACTTTGAGAGCGGTACGTTTAGAACCAAAGTGGCCACCACAAGCATAAGAATGACAAGAAGATAGAATGGATTGAAACACAGAGTCAAGTACGCACCTGCGGATAATTTGATCAGAATAGTATTTCCACAAGTAGAGCTCATCCCACACATAATGCTTGGATATCTTCTTAAGATTTAGATTTTGAAAACTAGACATTGTACTAGGTACTTGCTTCGTAACCAAGTAGTTCACTATATCAGCGTACCAAGGTGTTGAATCTTCTATTGAGAAAAGTTGTTCGTCCGGAAAACGATCTTGTAAGGGAAGGTCATCTTCAGAAATAACAAGTCTACTAAGATGATCAACAACTGTATTCTCAACACCTTTCTTGTCTCTAATTTATATGTCAAATTCTTGCAACAACAGAATCCAACGTATAATTCTTGGCTCTTCTTAAGTACGTACCTAAGTGTTGCGTGGTCAGAATAAACAACAACCTTCGTACCCACCAAATAAGATCTGAATTTTTCAAGTACAAAAACTATAGCCAACAACTCTTTCTCCGTAGTAGAATAGTTCATTTGTGCATCGTTTAGGATCCTTGATGCGTAGTAAATCACGTGGGACAATTTTCCCACCCTTTGACCCAAAACGTCTCCAACTGCATAGTCACTTGCATCACACATCAACTCGAACGGTAGACTCGGGTGACTTTATAATTGGTGTTGTTGTCAACAACTCTTTTATTATGTCAAAGGCATCCTTGCACTTCTGGTCAAAGGTTAAAGTAGCCTCTTTTTACAGCAATTTGCACATCGACATTATGAAGAAATCCTTGATAAACCTCCTGTAAACCTGTATGACCAAGAAACGAGCGAATCTCCCTCTCCGAAGTGGGGTATTGTAAGTTTCTCATTAGGTCTATCTTTGCTTTGTCTACTTTGATCCCTCGTTATGACACAATGTCACCGAGCACTATACCATGGTTTACCATAAAGTGATATTTCTCCCAATTTAGAACAAGGTTAGAATCTATGTATCTTTTAAGCACAAGTTCAATATTTTCTAAGCAAATATCAAATGAATCGCCATAAACACTAAAATCATCCATAAATACCTCAATGATGTGTGCCACATAGTCAGAGAATATACTAACCATACATCTCTAAAAAGTGGCAGACGTATTGCAACGACCAAACGACATTCTTCTATATGCGAACGTACCAAAAGGACAAGTAAAAGTAGTCTTCTCTTGATCCTCTGGTGCGATTACAATCTAATTGTAGCCCGAATAACCGTCTAGAAAGCAATAGTGTGAATATCCCGACAACCTCTCTAACATCTGATTAATGAAAGGCAAAGGAAAGTGATCCTTTCGGGTAGCAGAATTAAGTTTTTTATAGTCTATGCATACTCTCTATCCTGTTTGAACTAGTGTAAGAACAAGTTTATCATCTTGATTTCTGACAACGGTAACACCAGACTTCTTTGGTACCACTTGTACTGGACTAACCCATTTGTTATCAAAAATTGGGTAAATCACCCTACAGTTAGCAATTTGAGGATCTCTTTCTTCACGACCTCCATTATTGGGGGTTAAGCCTGCGCTGAGCATCACATATTGACTTTGCATCATCTTCCATTAGGATTCTATGCATGCACATGGATGGACTAATGCCTTTGATGTCAGCAATTGTCCAATCAATGGACGTTTTGTGCTCTTTCAGAACCCTAATCAAGCGTTCTTCTTGTATGGCTGTGAGGTTCTTTGCAATGATCACCGGAAGCTCTTCTTTTATCACCCAATTAAACGTAATTTAAGTAATCGGGAAGAGGCTTCAATTCTAGCTTAGCTAGGTGCATGCACAATAGAAGGTAAAGGAACCTCATCATTGACGAGTAAACAAATATAAGAGATATTACCCGTTCGAGCGTCTTGTAATGCCATCAAGGCACCAAACATCTCCACTAGATCTTTGGCTAAGTCAACATCCAAGTTTGGCTGCCCATGAACGTCCAATTCAATGCTATTACGTAAAACAACTCCAAGTTCATCTTTATTGTTCAAATCAAACATTTGTTTTGCTAGTGAACATCACTAGAATAACGCAGGGCTTCAAATATGTTAAAGCGAATAATCTCCTTATCAAATTCCATAGTGAGTGTACCACCATCAACATCAATCTTCGTCTTTGCAGTTTTCATAAACAGGCTCCCAAGAAATAACGAAGTTGATGAACTATTTTCTTTATTCTGCATATCTACAATATAGAAATCAACCGGAAAGATTAACTCATTCACTTGGACTAGCACATCCTCCATGAGTCCCTTAGGATATATGTTGGACTTTTTTGCTAATTGAATGGTAATCCTTGTCTCTTTTAAAGGTCCAAGATTCAAATAATCATAAATATGAGATGACATAACACTTATGGATGCTCCAAAATCAAATAAAGCATGTTCAAACCTCTTAGTACCAATAGTAATTAACACCGTAAAACCTCCAGGATCGTACGATTTGCAGACATTTTCTTTAACAACATAGCCATAACACTCTCACCCACCTTAGTAATTTCATTAGGAATCAACTTATACTTTTTTGTACACAAATCCTTCAAAAACTTGGCATATCTAGACATAGTTTTGATGACTTCAATAAATGGGATGTTGAATTGCACTTTCTTGAAGATATCCATGATTTCCTTATCTTGATCTTCTTTCTTCGACTTGGAAAAACGACTAGGAAAAGGAGGTGGTATGGTAAAGGTAGGAACCGTGTCCTTAGGTTGGCCGATTGTGATTGGCTTTTGCTTTGGAACAGTTTCTTCCTCTACTTCCTTTTCTAAGTCACCAATAACCTTCTCTTGTTTTTTTGGTTCCTCAACTTGTCTTCCACTTCTTAGAGTTACAACGTTGACATGCTCTCTTGGGTTCACAACAGGTTGTGATAACAAGTTTATTGATGCTTATGCTTTCAGTAGATTCATATCGGTCGCCAATTGCCCCATTTCCATATGAATGTCCTTCATAGCCATATCTTGTCTCTGAATATAAGATTTAAGTAAATCTTCAAGGTTAGAACCTTGATTTTGAGGTTGTTGAGGCTGCTGGAATTGTTGTTGTTGTTGTGGTTGAAACGTTAGATCTGATAAGAAAGAAGCTTGTGGGTACCACCTTGTCGCCCATAAGTTGGCATAGGGGAGGCAACTTGCTTGTTTGCATTACTGAAATTTGGGTGATCTTTCCAGTCGGGATTGTAAGTATTAGAATAAGGATCATACCCTCGTCCTTTGATTAGGAAATATAACATTCACTTCAGCATCATCTTCGTATGTAGGAACAACTGCAGATGTTATCCGTTGGACCATCTTTTTTACATTACCTATGCGTTGTTCTATGTACGAAGAGTCACCCATCTCACTAACTTTTTGAACTGCCGATGAATCTCTAGTGTAAATCTGTTGCGTGTTTGCAGACATACTTTAAATCAAACTTGTATCCTCTTCGATAGTTTTATTAGATAATGCACCACTACTAGCAGCATCAATCAAGTGTCTCTCATGCGGTAGTAGACCCTCATAGAAGTGTGTGATGATAAGTGGTATCTGATGGTGTGGTCAGCTCGCCAATGATTTCTTTTACTTCTCCCAATACTCATATATAAAGATTCTCTAGTAATCTGCATAATGCTACTGATCTCCTTACGAATAGATGCAACCTTAGAAGCAGGAAAATACTTTTCCAAGAACACCTTTTTCATTCCAGTCCATGTGGTAATACTTCCGGAAGGGAGGTAGTATAACTATGATTCTGCTTGGTCCTCCAGTGAGAATGGAAAAGCTTGTAGGAAAGCTTTATCAGAATCGTCATCACTTTTTCTCAAACTTCTTACTGTATTATGAAACTGCTGCAGATGTCGATTAGGATCTTCACCTGGTAGTCCCTCGAACTTAGGAAGCCAATGAAAAAAGTTTGATTTAAGTTCCAATGTGTTAGTCAGAGTAATGCACAGTGGTTGAGAATCTAAACATGGGGATGTTAGATCTCTCAACGTTTTCCTCTCTGTAGGTGGTATATAGTCTTCACCGTTCACCATCTATTCTAAAAGTGAATCTTCTTCTTTGTCCGAATCTGAAAATTCACTTGGTGAAGAACTAGGAGGAAGCGGAGTGTTCACTTCTCGAACGAGGTATTTAAGTAAAGTGCATGGTCGAAGATGTATACTAATGGGACTTGGTTTGCCCTCTTTAAGCATTCACCAAATAGATTGTACCTGAATTCAAAAGTATCTAAAAAACAAAGTTAAAAATAAACCTAAAAAAAATAAAAAATAATAAATAACAACTAAAATCAATTGTTCCTCGGTACGGCGCCAAAATTTGATGCGTTTCATAGGTGCAATCAAATCAGTGATCTTAATTCTAATTAGTTAAAGAATAATATTATAAAAGTCAAGTTTGTTCCCACGAGAAGTGAGGTGTTTAAGTTGTCGAATGTCACAAAGGGGGTTTTTGTTTTAGGTTTCATACAAAGTAATACGAAAGCAATTAAAAGTAAAGTCATAAGCGATGAAGAGAGATATTATCGAGGAATCCTTCTTCGTTACTGAACAATCATTGAATTAATATATTTATCTACTCATTATTAATCATAGATTATCACTAACCGTAGAATACCAGCTAGATCAGTGTTATCCCCGAAATTCCTTATATCACTGGATACGGAAGTTCTCGCCTACCAGATTCTATTCATCCTAACCACCTAGTAGTAGATCACTCAGGGTGTAATTTGGTCAAATGATTTATATTTTGTGAATTTATAGGTTAGTCCTAGCAGTTAGACTCTTAGATCAAGGTCCACTTACTATTGTTGTTCATACACACAATTGCTCCACAGAATCCCTCTGTAAGGTTTCTGTTCTATACTTGTGTACGAGTCAATGGACGATTACTTATCTCATAACTCAATACTAGCAATAGATTAAATCAACAAATTAATTAAGTTGGCCACCTAAACAAACTATCAATCAATCATAAACATTCTTTGTAGTATAAACAAGCAATAATCATGTGAAGAACTCAAAATAAATTCATATAATAACTCAAATCATGTTTAGAACTTAGAATTCATCCTCAATCAATTAGGTTTTTATCTACTCATATATGTAGAAGCATACATGTTATAATAAGAAAATAGTTAAGAAATCGTTATGATAATGGAACCGCTCAGAAACCCTAGCTTTCTCCTCTTTTGGTGTTGTTGATCTTCTCCAAAGCTTGCAAAGTTGTGTTAAAGTTGTAAAAAGATGTTTCTTAATGTCTTGGGAGTCTCCTTTTATAGTACTTCATGATATGTAGGGCTTAGAATCCTTCTGGGACCGGGTTTCCTCCTTTTAGAAGTCAAAAACATGTCAAAAGGATCCTTTAGGTTTTCTTCAATCGGTATAGATTTTTCCCCGCTAACAATGCCGACATTTAGTAAAACTCCCTGCCAGTAAATTCTCTACAGTCGGCATAGTTTGGTTTCTGATGAACAATGCCGACTGATGGTGAAATTTTTTGCCACCAAACTTGCTACAGTCAGCATAGTTATGCTGCTGATGAGCGATGCAGATTGTAGGTCCAATTCTCTGTCCAGTTCCGTGTCACAGTTGGCATAAATGTGTTTCTTATGAGCAATGCCGACTGTTAAGCTGAAAGTGACCTTTTCTTCATCTCGACTGTTTTGTCCATAACTTTTTCGTCCGAACTCGGAATGACCTCATTCTTTTTGTGTTCACTTTGTATACTCATTATCTTCAAAATGGTATCAAGAACTCCTGGATTTGAATGAGTAGAATATGTCTTTGACTCTTTTTCACTTGTAGAACTTAATTTTCTTAGTCATTTCATGTCGCAATGAACTCCTTTCTTCTTATTTGGACTTGGGATGCTTGAATACTTGGAATACTTCACTTGTAGCCACTTTCACTCTTATTGAGATGATTCACCTAATATAAGACATAAGATAGAAAACAAACGTAATAACAAGTAATACGCAAGAATTGTAACTAAAAAAATCATTGATTTGACACTAAAAACATGTAAATTATGCACTTATCATACATTAATCATCACTTGGTAATGATCCCATAGTTAGTTCAGTTTGAACTTTGACTATTACCAAGATTCATCTTTCGAGATTGTGCATGATGTCGTTGTCGACCGTAATAATCTTGATGATGACCGTTGGTGCATTGCGTGGAAAGTTTATACGGAGGCCTTCCAAATGTTTGATTCCAAGTCATGTGGAGCCATTGTGACAAGGGTGTTGGATGGTGATTATGTTGTTTTCTCGGAGAGGTTTACGAAAAAAAATTCGAGGAATGCGAATGCATGGTTTGGGTGCTCTATTTTCAAGCTTTGTACTAGGACTTCCTCGGTTACCTTCGTCATCGTATATGTTCGTTTTCTTCCTCTATGCTTCTCTTTTGAATTCCGCATGCGTGCAATTGTAGTTTCGCTCCTTATCATATTCTTTTTGTTGTTGTTGGTTTTTTGTTTTGCTTATTAATTAAATCAATGTACTCTAGTAGTGCAGCCTTTATTGTCTAGCCATCTATTCATTTCATGAAAGAACTTTTGATGTTTGACCCCGTTGGTGATAATGTGTTTTATCCCTGTACATCTTAGTATTCACAAAAAAATAATAACTTAAAAGACTTTTATACACCTCGATCATTGTTTGGCCCTTACATAATATTTGACCGTTGTTTTCTGGAGTTTTTGGCGCATTGCTTTGTTGCAGAGAGATGTTGATGTCTCATGACTTTTGATTTATGCCGCCAAATAAGTTTTCTGAGTTATTGACTTCTGTGATATTGTAGTTGCTAAGATTTAAACAACCCACAACCAAGTTATAAAGTTAAACTAAACACACAAATCATCATAAAGTGGAAGATTTCATTCTATTACGAAGAGATATGTTACAACTTGTTGTCCTCACGTTTGAGGTTAAGGAATATACATATATGGATCATTGGGACAAACCATGCATGATCTTGTTGTAGGCTGGCACTACTAAACTAAGATACGCCAATGCCTTTAGACGATTTACAACTAAGTTCCCATATGTGGCATTATGGTGGCCCAGATATCATTTCCAGTTCTTCCGGTCATTTCTTGTCCTTTGCACCTGGTATTCAGTGGGTAGACACTAGCGTTACTAAATATCCCATTCCGTATTGGACATTCATAATTACTCAATATCTCAGGCCGTTTTAGTTACCTTGACCCGTTCATTTCCAAGCAGGCTCTTGCTTTTAGATGGCATCCCTGGCAGTCGGGATTTACATATTTATTGTCCACTTAGTGGTCGCTAAGTCGATCTTTATCATTCACTGTCTACTATAGGGAGATTTCCTCATCCTCTGTGTGACTTTAGCCATTTCGCCAGTTAGTAGACTTGCTTCCAGGTCCCTCATATTGAACGGTACGAACATTCATATAAAGCAGGTTAACATTAGTCAAATTATTTTATCTGAACGAGCTTTAAATATTGGTGTTGATGAGCTGATTAATCACGTATATCAAAAACATTTAATACAATGACATGTACTATGATTAATCGTATTAAGGAAAATTAATATGATTTTTCGTGTATACTTGTGTTGCCACTTTAAAACGTGTGGTTGATCGGTTCTTGCAAGAGTTATATCAAACGGTTCTGACATGTCGATGATATGTGGTTGCTGCTTTCCCTCCTTTATTGCGTCTGGCTGGTTAGTGGTGTGTACGATTTGACTTTGATGATGGTCCCCAAATTAACATAAAAACAAAATAAAACTCCAAGTTAATGCCAGATAAGAAGGATACTTTGTAGTTTGTATATTTATACTTTTGTGTATAGATGTTTTTTCTAGGTTCTCACTAAATCAGAGTCTGACAGTCACATTGTGGTATTAAAGTTGGTGAATATAGTCGTGTTGTGTCTCACATTTTATTTGTTGATGTTTGTTTGGTTTTTTCTAAGGATAATATTAGTAAATGTAAACATCTTGCAAGGATAATTAAAATTTAGTACTTACTCTATCCAATCCATCAATTATGATAAGTCATGTATTGTATTTCATCCCAAAGTCTCAACTTTTCTTAAGAATGATATTGATAGTATCCTGAACATAAATAGGCTAGCTATAAATGATAAATACCTTGGTATTCATTTACTTCTTCGGAGAATCAAGGTTCAATCTTTTTCAAATCTTGTATACAAATTTTACATAAGACTTGTTACCCATCATATGGTTGTATTTCCCATTCCTAAAAAATTTATTGATAAGTTTGACTCTATCCAAGTGAGGTTATGGTTAGGGCTGCACAACGGGCGGGCGGGTCGGTTTTGGGGTAAAACCAACTACCAACCCGTCTAGAGGCGGATTTTGATATTCAAAACCGTATACCAACCCGTCCACATGCGGGTCGGGTCGGTTTCAACCCGAGGCGGGTCGGGCGGGTTCGGTTTATTTCGCGGGTTAACCCGTGGCAGATAGAAAAAAACTGGCAGTAAAAAACACTAAAAACAGACACTAAAAACAGAAAAAAAAAAAAAAAAAAAAAAA
>JAJJMC010006585.1:3596316-3612684 GCA_023531435.1 Papaver californicum
AAAAAAAAAAAAAAAAAAAAAAAAAAGGCAGATAGAGATTGAGTTGATGAATCACCCATTAAGCCTCCTAAGAAACAGCAAAAAACACCAAATATCGTCAAAATATAATAACAAATACAATTATACAAGGGATATACACTAGCCACAAAAACAAGGATTAATTTATTTTCTTTGCTTTCTTATCATTTGTATGGAGTTGAATCTATATCGTTATCTTAGAAGTTCATGTGGCAATTATAGAACTTGAAATGGTAAGATTTTTAAATGATTTCTGAAAATTTTAGTTTGGAATAGTCTGTCTTTGGAAATTTGTGTAGGCTTCGTTACACAATGAAAATGAGTGATTTTCGGCTCATTTGAAACTAGAAAGAATAAGCTAACACAATAAAATTGTAAGAAAATACAGTAAGATTTATAGATATGTTAAAAAGACTCATCAAAAACAGAACAGGAATCCCATATTCAGAAAATGCAGTTTCGGCAGTTTGAAATCAAAAATTCGTACAAAAATCATTTCTTAATGGAATTCAGAAATTTTGGTCTTGTTTGAAAGCTGAGAGAGTCCTCTTTGACATAAAAATAATAGGGAAGGGTATTGAAGTACAGGTCATTGTGAAAACATCTTGACAAAACAGTACAGCAACACAGGTTCAGAATAAACGGGTTAAACGGGCGGGTTTGGGCGGGTGCTACACTATACCCGTAAACCGACCCGTGGTGACCGGGTTTTAAATTTTCAAAACCGTATACCAACCCGTAGCGGGTCGGTTCGGTTATAAAACCCGCGGTTTTGTCGGGTTCGGGCGGGTGCGGTTTTTCGGGTCGGTTCCTGTGCAGCCCTAGTTATGGTGGAAGAAAGATGATTATAAAAAAGGTTTTTTTTCTAGGGAAGAAAAAAATGGAAAGAAATTGTTCAATCCAAAGCTATGAGAGGTACGAGTCTCAAGTAAATTGCAATCCTTAATAAAGCCATGTTTTCTAAATTGACGTAGAGAATGATTACTGACCCTAATGTTTTGTGGGTTAAAATCCTTAAGCGCAAATATTTTTTTAAAAATTATCTTGTGACTGATACTCACGAAACAACAATACTAATGAATCTTACTCCTAATGTATCTTGGTTATAGAGAGGTATAAATCAAGGTTTAGATATAGTGAAACAACACTACTGTTGGGAAGTGGGTAATGGAAAACAAATTTACATATAAAAAGATGATTTGGTTCTAGAAATAAATGGTAAAATGCAATCTAACTATGTCGTTGCATGTATGAAGAATGTTGATCAACTTGTTTGTTGTGACACTAAAAGTTGGAATCTAAATATGTTAACTGTGTTGTTTGACAGCCATACTGTTAGTATCATCATTCATATTAGAGTTCATTTCTCCGGTGAAGATACTTTAGGATGAAAACCTAGCCACAATGGTCAGTTCAATGTCAAATCGGATTTTAGAATTTTATTGAACAATTATAATAGGAATATGCATTTTACTTCTAGTTCTCTTATTAGTTGGCTTAAATTCTGAAAGTTAAAATGCTACCTTAAATTCATCACTTTCTGTGGAGACGTATTTACGATTGTATGCCTATTAGTGAAATCTTAGTAAGTATATGCACCAACTCTTGTCTTTCTGTAGCCATGGTGAAGATTTTATGTATCATATTTGCAAGAAAAAGATATTGGACTTAAAGAAATATTTCGCATATGATTTTAATTCCTTAACAATAACAATCATCATTACTCTTAATTTGATAATGAATGTTGTTGCAAAGATTAATTATTTTGCGTTTTGGAAGAGTAGGTTACTTGTTTAATCATGTTTTTCTTTTGTCAAAAGGGTGTCGATGTATCATGTAATATGAGACTTTTATAGATTGATAATAAAATAAAATTTCTTTCCTTAGTGGATTTGATAAAACTATCGCTAACGGAGAAACCATACGTTGGTGACGATGAGAAAAAAAGTCAAGTCAACTTTTTCTAAAAAATGATTATTTTATCTTTTTATATTATATTATCTCATGGACACTAAGACTGATTCTTATGGAGATTCCTAAGCTCTTTTCAACTTTCAATCCACGTCAACTTGGGAAGCTACTAGCCACAAGAGCTATTTTCTATTTGCGTTGTAAACAAATAACCATTATCCGGTTTAAAAGAAAAAAAGCGGACAATGGTGTCCCGGTTCTTGAAAAACGGATAATAGTTTCCGTTTGACCACGAAGTGTAATTGTGAAAAAATCAAATAAATATTTTTGGAAAACGGACAATGGTTTTCCGTTTTTAAAAAATATATAATGATTAACCGTTTTTAAGAAGAAAAAAAACGGATAACCATTACTCATTTTCAACTTTTTAAAAATGGATAACCATTATACGTCTACTAAATCTTTTCGTTGGAATCGATGTAGGATTACCAATTTCATGCCACGGTTTTTTATTTTGGAAAGAGACTGAAAATAGCTGCAAAAGACGGTCTAACTCTTACGACCCTCTAACTTCAACATTCAAGTTGTAAAAGTGTTGCCTAAAGTCATTATCAAGTTGTGGATCAAGCAAACGCTTGAACTTAAGTTTGAATCAAGTTTGGGACGCCAAATAGTTTGGTGAATTTTTGTTTTCCTTTTTCGCCCAATAGTTTGAGGAGGACGATGATGTCATTGATTTTTTTAATAGTTGGACCACTGTTGAAGTTCATTAAACATCACTTGTTGTGCCAAGCCATTAGTCGGAAGTGCACCAAATCATTTTCCCAATTCAAATAAAACTATTAGAGTTAGTCTCCAATTCAAGATGATGTGGATGGGAAATTGAAATTTGAATTTGATAACTATTAGAGTTAGCCTAATTTTCTTATATCGTTTAATAATATAGTTTATTGGTTGAATAACCCATATTTTTCATTTTCTGGGTGTAGAAGACAAGTAAACATAGATATTGTTCTAATACCCAATGATTCCAAAGATACTCTTCTAAAATCCAATTTGGATATTCTACCCAGAAAAATTAAAATTAGTGTACCAATATACCCTCCCTTCCATACTTCTTCTCTTTTCTTTTCCTAATGTATTTTTCTTTCATCTTGTACGTAGAGAAGAAGACAGAGATTGCTTAATGCACCAGATTGTTGATCCAATTGTTCAACAATGTCCATGATAATGATTGCAGTGGTACAATTTTGAAATGGAACACATGTGATACAAATACAACAATATCTCATTATCATGGGCCTCAAACATATGATTTCAATGCATACTCTGTGAAGCTTCGTCCGGGGAAACTTAGTTCGATCGAAGCTCTGGATTTCATCGAAAGTTATCCTTTTGGGGACACCCTCAACGCTAGCTCCCTGTTAAAACCATCCACATATACAAACAATAATAATTCAGTAACATTTATGGTTAACTTTTGAAATGAATCTCATATGGAAAGCAATCTAATTAACTTTTGAAATGAATCTAGTTAACTCTTGCTCATTTGGTGTATAAAAAGGTTTTATTAAGTGACAAACGATGTTAGGAAGGTTGGTCGATCTCAGGAAATTAAAAAGATGAAAAAAAAATCAAATCAGAATTTTTTTTTCTGCTGCTGTTGAAGAAGACGAAGAAAAGAAAAAAGGCAACGGTTTCTTCAACCCATTAGCAACGTTGCTCTTCAGATTTGCTACGTTTATCTTCAGTTGCAACGGTTTCTTCAACCCATTAGCAACGTTGTTCTTCAGCTTTGCAACGTTTATTTTCAGCTGCAACGGTTTCTTCAACCAATCAGCAACGTTTATTTTCAGCTTCGCAACGTTTATCTTCAGCTTTATTATAACAGTAAATTTGTAACACCAAAAATACGTTGCAGATTTCCTGTTTTTGTTATTTTTAGCTTTTTTTCTTCTTCTCAAACACTTTTGAGCCATGTACCGATTTTTTTAGAGTGTTTTGAACATGGTGATACTAGTTTCATCCTAGCTATTATCCGAATATTTTTTTTCAATTTTATTTTAAACCAGGATGCAACCAGCTTCATCCTATCTATTATTCGAATATTTTTTTTTCAATGTTATTTTAAACCATGATGCAACCAGTTTCATCCTAGCTATTATTCGAATATTTTTATTTTCTTAGTTTAATATAGGATGCATCCAGTTTCATCAAAGCTATTTTTTTAAATAAAATTTTCTATTTTATTTTAATTCAGGATGCAACCAGTTTCATCCTAGCTATTTTTTTCGATTTTTTTCCCGAATTTACTGTCAACAATGGATCTTGTTTTGAAGAGAATTTAAAATCCTTTCCAAAAATATAAGTTTTATTAAAATCTGATATATATTTTGAGATTTATGAGTGTTTTTGTGATTTGTTTTTAAATTGGAGAGAGAAAAGATAAAAAAGAAATAATTATAAAAAGGAGAGATATAATTGTCTAAATTCTTTTATATTCATTTCACCAATCCCTAATTTTTACAAGTCCATTAGAACCACAAATTAGAAAATTTTAAGCAATAGATCAATTTTCCATTAATAATAAAAAAACGGGATAAATTATTCAGTTTTGAATATGGTAAAGTTTAATAATATGAAAAAAACAACAACCAGAGATTTAATTGCTATGTGTATTTCACAAAAGCCCGAAAAATTAAAAAAGATCCCTTCCCAAACATTTTCCATGAGGATTGAGATCAACAAAGACATAAGTTGAACATACAGAGGAATTTTAAAAGCAAGAATATTCATTTTTTATTATTGTTACTCCATTCGTATTACATATAAAGCCGGAGTTTTAGATTTTAGTAGTCCTATTAAATAGGCGGAACTAATATCAAATGGATTTTTCTATATATTATTTTATTTATGATGCATAGGTATCATCATAATTAAGTTGATATTTCTAGTATTGAAAATAAGATAAAAGATAATGTTGGAAGGAGAATGTATATTTATGAAAATAATAAAAAAATTATTCTAAATGAATTTTACTTCTTCGTCTTTATATAGGGGACAGAGGGAGTATTTTTTTATTCAATACCCTATGTAAAAACAAGAACACTAAATACCCAGAGTCAAATTACCGATTTCCAGCGTGAAATTACCGGTTTCCAGCGTCAAATTACCGGTTTCTAATGGTGATCGCTTTCTTAAGAATGTTCCGTTAACCAACTGTTTGGGCAGAAATTCTCATCAACCCAAAACAACCAAAAATCATTCATCTTAATTCAGACCTAAAATTCACACATAAAAGAGAAGAGAAATTGGACACAAATTTAACGTGGTTCAGCCCTTAATGGCTTACATCCACGGGTATTGAAGTTGTGAGGGTTTTATTGATTAATTCCAGTTTACAAAAAGCTCCATTAGAGCTCTGATTTTCCTTACAGTAAGCTCCAGTTCTTCCCTTCCCGGTTGAGGCCGATCCCTTTTTTGTTCTTCTTCTCTTTTAAACGTAAAGGAGTTGGGTCGATGAGTCATCCAACTTGGATCGATGAGTCATCCAACTCTATTACGTGGCGTCCTCTAATCGTCCCACGTGTCGACCCAATCTCTTGTCCTACAGGACTGGTTCGATCCATGGTACGATCCTTGGTTCGATCCATGGTACGATCCCTGGTTCGATCCTTGGTACGGTCCTTGGTTCGATCCCTGGTACGATCCCTGGTTCGATCCCTGGTACGATCCCTGGTACGATCCCTGGTACGATCCCTGGTTCGATCCCTGGTACGATCCCTGGTTCGATCCCTGGATCCGGACATCTTGTGCTCCGCACTTTGCTGCCACGTGTCAAGCAACTTTTTGATACTCAAACCAACAACACATAAATTGTGCATATCAGGCTTTCAACTCGGTAGTTGTGTACCGTTTTCCCCTCTGCGTTGTTAATTCAATTCATAGAGATACGTAGAGTATCTCACTATGCTCTGTTTGTAGGCTTGGGGATATCGGTCCATGCTCACTTGCACAACAGCACAAGGTGAGGGGATCCCGGATCTGTTAGCAAATGACAGGAAACAGTCGAACACCAAACTTAATGAACCATTCATCGAATTTAATTGGATATTGTACGCATCTAAAAGAGTTACTATCACTTTTTTATTTTAACCTAAAAATAGGTTAAAATAAAAAAGTGATAGTAATTTTTTTTTTTGAAACGGAGGTAGTATAACTGTACATAGAACAAAGAGATGCGACTGTTGGATAATAAATATTTTCTTCGTTTTAAAATGATAGGTATATTTGGATATATTTTTTAAATAGAAAGTTAAATATTTTAATTACCCATATGAGAATTATTCCTCATTTTTTAATATTCCAACTGTTTCTGGAAAAGAAATACTATCACATTTTCAGAAAACAGAAGGAGTATCATTTAAACTTAAGGGGACCACTCTTTCTTCAAGGATAAATAAGGAAAAAACATTAAAATATATTCCCTCCGTCCCATTTTAGATGGAGGGAAGAATTTTTCACGCAGATTAAGGAAAATAAAAGATATTAGATTTTTTCCAAACATATCCCTTAATAATAATTCTTAAAATATTTAAATCTCCTAGTTTTTTGTTTTTTGTTTTGGTTTGAATTTAATACATGGACAAATTAGGGAAAAAAAGTGAAAAATATAAAAACCTTCATCTAATTTGGAACTTAAAAGAAAACTCTTCTCCTTCATCTGAAATAGGACGGAGAAAATAGTTTAAATAATTAATTTTCTTTATTTTTATGTTATAACAAATCTAATTATTTTAAAACAGAGGGAACAATTTTAATTTTTTATGCTAATATTTTAGCTTTTCATTTATTCATTATGGCGGCATAAAAGTAGAATTAGTCCGGTAATTTTTAGCTGCTTTTGATACGATACTCGGTATCCACCAGGGATGTTACTCGTCCCTTACAAATGAGGAACAAGGTAGAAAATGGGATCTATCCCTATTACATCACAACAATTGTCATTTCCCTATGATATATAGGTATGTTAGGGAAGAACCCTCACTAGTGTGCTTGTTCCTAAAAGATGACCACACCATGGTGCTCTTCGAGTCATCGTGTCGTAAATCATTTGATTCTCTGATTGAGAAATAGGCCATTGGACAAATATAATATTCACACTGCTTCACGTGTGCTAGCTTATAGTATGTGCCACTGCCGGCCGACTTACAAAACGATTGATGTACAGTACTTCCGCATGCATTCAACACATGTAAGTCCACTAAGGGGTACTTTAGGAAACTTGGTGTATAAATAGAACTTAAATCAGTCACTGTCAAACTGTCCAAGTATAACGATACGTTTGGGATGTGGAACATTTGAGTATTATTTGTCTTGCCAGAATTTGAATTCGGTCTACGACTTATGATCAGATATTAATTTGCGATGAAAATTCAAAAAATTAACTCATGCTACTTATATGTATTTGGCATTGAGAATTCGTAACAATTCAAACAATTATCTCCCTTGCACAAAAAGGTTATGAATTTGGCATTGAGAATTATGTGCGACTGTCACTCTGTAGTTGTGTTTGTTAATTCGTTTCGCACTAAAAGATCATCTCCCTTGAATGATACTGAAAGCATTACGATCATTACGATAATGTTCATGCAAGATCGAATTGTGGAGTTCGGAAAATGGGTTATATGTCCGAAAATATATAAAATTAGATGTGTAAAAGTTTTAGATAACTAGATTACCGTACGCGGTGGAGGACGACCGAAGATACGATCAAATTTGATCCGATTTAAATTTAACTAATTTTTTTTATTTTGTGACAGAAAATAAATTAGGAATGTATATATTCGTTACTAATTAAGCGTTATATTTTTACATTTTTTTTTTTAATTTGAAGCATTTGAAGGTGAAATTGATGGAATTCAATCTATTTGATGTAGTTAAAGTATAATTGGAGAACCATAATCTCTGATTATCAAATCAATTTTATGAAAATATGATCAATTTCGATCCAATTTGATCGAATTGAATGAAATTGAATGAAACGATGCAATTTAGATTAGATCACAGTTTTTAAAGGTTTTTAGGTCGAAATAATTGACGACCAACTTGAGTTTTGATCAATTTGATGGTGCTTAATGATAGCTGGAGAATATGACTCTTTGATTATCAAATCAATTTTGGGAAAAAATGATCAATTCGTGTTCAATTAAATCGATTAAAAATTAAAAAATAAAACATTGCGACACATTGCATTTTTAGCCCCCATGTGATCACATAGAAAGACTCCCTTCGGTCGTCCAATTATGTCTTTTACTTTTTTTTCTTTCCTTCATCCTTTTCTTCTCCAATTTAAAATCAACCGCGAAAAAGATCATAACTTATGAAATATAAGTCGGATTTTAATGAAACCTTATATTTTTAGCACGGGTTAAGGATTATCAACAAAACAAAACTCAATGTTGATGTTAAATTCAAAAGAATCAATATTTATAAAAATTTTGGATGTACCTGGATACATTATGACTTAAACTAAGGTAGGTAATTTTTTTAGAAAAATAGTTAGGATGTATCCACATACATCCCCAGTTAAACTAAGGTAGGAAAAAATAATTGAAAGGTTAAGCTGAAAAATTATTTGAAAAATAGAAAAAATGTACTTGGATACATCCTGGGTTAACTAAGGTAGGAAAAATTATTTAAAATAATAGATAGGATGTACCCAGATATATCCCTATTTAAAATAAGGTAGGAAAAATTATTTTTTAAAAATAACTAGGATGTACCTGGATACATCCTAACTTAAACTAAGATAGAAAAAAATATTTGAAAAAAATAGTTCGAATGTACCTGGATACATCCTGACTTAAACTAATCTAGAAAAATTATTTACTATTAAAATCTTGGACCACTCATATGTGCATTTTGTGATATTCTTGGATTTAATTGAGTGCACCCGGGTACAAACATAAAACAAAAAAAATCAGACTCATCCAAGTTTAAACTGAATGCATCTGGGTGAATCTTTTATTTTTCCGAAATTAAATTGAATGCACCCAAGTACATCTTGTATACTTCGTGGACAAATGTAGGTTTATCCTAGTAAGCACCTGCAATATATTATACACAACCAAAATCATCAGTTCATGATATCAAGCAATAAATCCACCACCATTACCATCATATTCACCATCAAAATATCCACCAAAACATGAATAAAAAAAAAATTGAAAAAATGAAAAAAAAAAATGAGGGTATATCAGTAAACTGATAGAAAAATATTTGAAAAAAATACCCACCAAGAATACTAAAAAAGGAACTTTGAGTATTAAAGAAGTATCTAATTTTGCTTATCTTCTAGATCCAGAAATTCAAATACAGGGGTATTAAACTAAAAAAGTGTTTTGCATTTTGACAATAGACTTGATATATTTGTTTGTATGTTTACCTTGTTGGTTAACAAAACAGATATGTTTAGTCTCCAGACTCTCCACAAACCACCTCAACCTCTAGGTACAGAAATCAACTGCCTCCATTTTCTTGATCCGAGCAAGGATCTCATTCACCTTACTTTCTGGTTCTGGTTTAGTTACTTGTTAGCATTTTTAGATTTTCCTCTTTTCCTCTTTATTAGATTTTTTTTATTTTTTTTAAATCCTATTGGTCAACTTAACAGAGTAATAATTTTAAAAGTGTGATTATTTGCTGGTCAGGATTCGTACCTTCAAAAAATTCATATTACGGTTTAGATATGAATTGCTTGGATAGTTCACTGATGTTATACCTAAATTTAGAATCTAGAATCTAAAATTAAGGTTACGAAACTCATTAATGTAGATAAATCAAAAGAGTAGAGAAGGAGAAAACTATCAGGATAGAGAAGTTAAATATTAAGTTTATTGATGAGAATGTATTTTGTTTATAAAATCAACCTTATTGGTTATATATATAAGAGGTGATATGCTTTAAAAAAAAGAAAGATGATTCATATGTTTATTTTGTGATCAGTGGGGACCAATTACATTTCAGTATCTACTGGGATCCAGCTGACCATTTTACATTTTCCACCTCTTCCCGGAGACGTCTGATCTGTATTTTTAGATATTCCGGCTTCTTCAAGCGCTCATCTTGTCAGCTATAGATAAATCTAGTGCTTCCATCTCTGAAATCCAGGTCTATGAAACTAATCAGTTCGTTATCCTGGACGTTCTCAACTCCAACTTTACATCCTATATAGTTGTAATCATGTTCGCATACTTCGAGCTATTACCTCGTGACTTTAGTTGTTGTCACGTGATTCAAATGATAATTGATCTTGACTCTAAATTTCTTCTTAGCTTTCAGCTGTTAGCAGTAATGGTTTCTGGCTACGAATAGATGTGATATTTTGTCAACTTCATATTTCATAGGAGATGGAAATCATGAGCTGATGGTGGAAATGTCGTTTTTTGGGTTACTGGCATATGGTAAACAAAAGCAATTCCGTGTTTATCACGTCAAAATCCTCACTTTCATAGATCCAAAACATCAGCTGTATGAGTGCCTAAATATTTAATCTTAGATTTGTTTTGTTTCTGGTAGGAAATTATGGTTTTGGTGTTGGGTGCTGGCAATGGTGTTTTGGAGATTGATAGTGGTGTTGGTAATGATATTTTTTGGGTTAATGATATACGATAAAAGATCATTCCGATCTTGGTGAAGGTGCTCAAGATATGGCTGATGTGGTTTTTGGGTGCTGAAGACGACGTGTTTTCTTCAAGTCTTTGAAGGTAATTTCAACAATAACGAATGTTGTTGGTAGTAATGGATAAACTTTTGTTTAGGGGTGATTCATATAATGTGTATCACGATTGGGATTCGCTTCTTGTGGTAATTTTTGAATTTGGGTGGATTTGTTTGTGGTGATGATGATGGTATCTCTATTGGTACACTGGGCTTGGTAATCCTACTTTAATGGTAGTAATGGTGTCTCAAGAGCTCACACGATGGATTTGCAGTGCTACTGGCTATAGTGCAATCCTGATAAAGCGAAAATGAATTAGGGGACTAACAACTTATGAATTTTAGCTTCTTTTGGACTTCGGATTTTTTCTTTTTTCTTTTTGATTATTGTTAGTGTAGCTTTTCTTCCAATTTTCTCCTTCCTCCTAATTTTATTGTCTATTTGTTATTTACTACATGTAAATTTTCCGTGCATGAATAAAATATTTTTTCCAACCAAAAAAATAAAATAATCAATGTGCATAAATTGAACTTATGTTCCACATAAATTCAAAATTTAACACGTAATTTTGAAAATTCAAAATTTAACACGTTATTTCTCTCATTGTTTATGTATACATTTTCTAGGATGTTAATTAGTAAAAGGATTGGAGTTAGTTGAATGTATTTACCGATATAATTCAAAAAAAATTAGGTAAGACCGGCATAAAAATATGCAATGGACGTGAATAAATCTAAAACAACGGTAGTATTTATATCATTCGTAGGTGCGACTAACCCCCCATGAGATAATTGTATTATTTTCCAAGGTATCCTGACCAGTTAGAAACAAAATAAAGATATACAAAATAAAGATATATAATGTTTGTTGACAAAATATTTAATTCAAGTAACAACATGAACACCGAGTGTTGCAAACTATCAGTAGCAACGTCAGGCAACAAAATAAGACAACACATGTCGGAACTAGGCCGTAGAGGATAGAGATCTATTTTGATGTTTCTAAACCACTACTAACGTTTTTTTTTCTGACTTAACTGATTCTTCTGAATCTGACTTGTTACATCCGGCTCAAATATAATAAAATAGTAGAGTTATAAATTTTTGTTAATTTCAATCAGATATATGCCCAACAAATCAGGTAGAAAATAATATCTGACTCAAATAGCTTTGAGTCAGACATCAGAAAAATGAAAAACAACCGATCTGATATATGACTCAGGCCGAATCAGATTCAGATCGTGAGTTAGATTTAAACAAACATGGTGTAAGTTGATGGTATTGAAATTTAATAATTAAAGAACAATAGAAATTATCAATTAAAATAAGTTGATGATATCGAAATATGTAGGAACGTCAAGTTTGATGCCCTAGTTATCCCCATATATTTCTACCCCTAGTTATCCCCATATATTCCTATACCTCGTCCTAGCACAATAGAAATAAATATGTTATACTTATTATCCAAGTATAATATATACAATAATACAAAGCAACATAAACTATCAATCAGAATACTAATTGATAGCAACAACGATTTCATCAATAATATTTTTGATCATGGTTAATTTTATAAACATCGTCATTATATTTTTTGTAGTGAATTTTTACTGTAATAGAGTACCAAACGATGCTTGCTATTAATATATTTTGTTTGATTTCATCATTTTCTCTTATTTTATTATCATTAAAGTTGCTTAAGTATGTTTCATGCTGATATTAATGATTAATAGTTTCAACCTTTATTTCTTAAATTCAAAAGTTAATGTTCAATCAAACATTATTCTCTTTATGTCTGATTAAAAATTCATATGCGATAATGAATCAACTTTTTATTTGAAGCATACAGAACCAACTGAACATGTTTTCGTTACGTTGTTTTTTCGTATCCACAGTCTAGACTTTAGATATAAAATTTGAAAATAAATCAAGTCAAATGTCTACTAGTTATTTTTATATCAAAAAAAATATTTTCCTTATTAACCGTCTTTAAATATTCCTGCAGCTTGGGGTATATATCTCAGTCAATTATTTAACCATCTAAATCCACGATATTTCTTCCTTAAGTAACCTATAAACAACACTCCCATAAAAATTCTATAATTTAAGAGACCTTCTCGCATCATCACCTTTTCTGTTTTTTATATGATCCTAATGGATAGTCAGAGAAACCCATTTAGCGCCAAAAACTTATGCAACCGATAATTATTGTCCAAATAGTGATTCGCCTGTGCCAGGAATTTACTTAGGGAAAATGAAATCCTTACCCCCTACTTATCGGATGTTCCATCACTTCCCAACCCAAACCATAATTTACAACGGTGATCTCAATTGATTGGATCCCTCCAAAACTGGATTGAGTGAAAATTAACACAGACGGATAACTATCTAGAAGGAACCCCGGTCATGCTGGGAAGGTTTTATTTCAGGGATTCTATGACAATGATCTTTAACACCATTAGCTCAGCCTCTAGGGGTCGCCATTGCTCTAATGGCGGGTAAATGGGCTATGATGATGGCGATAAATAGGCAATGAGATAAAATCTACTTCGAAATTGATTTAGAATATCTGGTCCTATTTTATAAACATGCAATTTAACAATCAAATTTGATGGGAAGAAAAAATAAAAATTAGATATATAAATTATAGTTTTGGCTATCATCGAATTTCCGTTGATGATCAATTTCACTCGATATCGATCAATATGAGTGACACTGTCGTATCATATCAATATCAGTGGATACAAATACTACACAAATACTTGATACCGACGAACCATATTCTCCATCATAATTAGTAACGGTTTAGTCTGTGTGGACCAAAAATGTGTACAATGAAGGATAACACCATTGTACAAATTAGTGCTCGAAGCCTGCCCAATATTTTGAAGTGTTTTTTTATCAGTTTTCTAGCTACAGAAGGTGGTATCGAGATGCCAGACGAGATGCCAGACGAGTAGTAAAATGTTTTAATTAAAAATTAATTTAGTAATTTTTATGATGTTTTTTATTTTATTTTATTTCTAATTTTTTTTTAATACTTGAATCTTATACTATCAAAGTCTATTATTTATATTTTTAAAATAAAATTATAAACTTTATGTAAAAAAATTAGCCAAAACTTATACAATGTAGATCCACTGTAGCGATTTTTCAAAATCATGGGGAACACTGCATGAAAATATAGATTTCCATAATGTCAATGGTATAGTTTTGCCGAGTAAAGGCATAATTGATTTGCCCCCTCTAGTCTAAACCTTCACGGAACGTAATGTATACCTTGATGACAGCAAAATGTTTTGCTTCTGGAGGCAACTAGATAATGGAGTATAGAAATCGCGAGTTATGTACAATAAGCTTATACGTCACCTAAACGTATCTGAGTGTTGATAAACTCAACAACGTGCATCATTGTTTGACCATACATAGAAATGTCGAGAGGCTATGAACTTATGATCACCAATTATTAATTCTGGCTCCTACAGTGACACGTTAACATGATGAATCGATGATGTATCTCTAAAGTATACGGTCATTCCGAACAACCTAAATTGAGTTTTGATCAAAAGAAACTGTGGATGCATTGTCTTCGTTTGTAATTACTGAATACGGTTTTTTTTTTGTTTTGTTTTTTTGAAGCAACACGGAGAATCTTAGATATCGATTTCACCCGGATTAGTAAGGCCAAGCACTATTGGTGCACTATTTTTTTGGGCTTTCCTATAACTATATTATAGCCAAGTCAAAAATAATAACGTCAAATAGTTTTTATATCCGATAATTTGGATTTTTTTTATAAATATATAAAAAAATATATGAGAAGATAAATTAAAAATTGAAGATAAAAACTTAGTTTCCGTAAATTAATTGTCAGAAACTTAGTTTCCGTCAGGCATTTCTTAGCTAGTGAGAGGCATAAATCTGTTCCATTCACTAGCCAAGACATAGCTTTTGGCCATATTATAGCCAAAAGATGAACCATAGTAATTGCTTTTGGCTATAGTCTAGCCAAAAACCAAGAGAAACCATGCACCGTAGTGCTTGGCATAATGACATAATTCTTGGTTACCAAAACCAAAAGAAGAAAAGAAGAATAACCAAAAGAGGAGAACAATATATATACTCTTAAGAAAACTTACGGAGGTGTATTGAGGCGAGTAATCTCTTTACTTAAGGCATTTAATTCCCTTCCTTAAATGTTGATACATGTAATGGTGTATGTCTCAAATATTACAATACCCTTGATATTCTTCAACAACACTTTGATGACCACAAAAAACGAACTCCAATTCATATAGCAAAAACTCTTTAACAAAAAACTTTAACTAATGCACTAAAGCTACTTAGTTTGTCTTTTTCTCTTATCTTCTCTATATCTTTCTCTATATCTTTCCAATGGAGAAGAAGTGTTTATATAGATTCAAAGAAGACTCTTGGAGAAATCTTTTCATGAAGAGTCACATCCTTTGGATAAATATATTTAAAATTAAATTGAAAGGATTCATATTATTGGACATATTATCTAACATAGTAGTTAATGACGGGATGTTACCATGCAATTGGGTGTAGAAGTGTAACCTAGGTTAAATCCGTGTGGCTCTGGCGCCGGATTGCTTAGAATAACCTCAATTCACAAATACCATTGTTGTCATTGGTTTAAACTTCAGTGCCTCTTGCTCCAAGTTATTCATCTAAAAGGATTCAAAGAGTGGTTCTTGCGCCTTTGATGATAATAGGAGTTTTGCCGGAGTAAGCCTAGGATATGATACTGTAGCGTTATTGTTATGAGAAAGAATGAATGTTGAATATGATTCAGTTGATAACATGTTGGAAGATGAAAGATGAAATATGTAACCAATACTCTTTAGCTCTAATATTCATTAAAAACCTCCATGTTTACATAAGTAATCAAAAGTAATCGATAATCACCTATCTCTCTATGGGAACAAACCTGTTTTTATTACTATACTCTAATCCATATTTGTGAAGTAAGAACTTGGAATAGTTTTGCTTGGGTGACAAACGACCAGTACCCGTGGGTATGAGTAATCTATTTATCTTTAATTACGTGTACTAACAGTTAATTATGAATATCATATGGAATCCGGTTTTAATTGCTTTCATCCTCGGTCACTATAAGTATATACACTGAAATATTAAATGTTTCACCTCGATTAACAAAACCATTGAGACGTTATAAATTAATCATGTGTGATATACAATGGAGATAAAGTTATGAATGTTATTAATCATTTGGGGAAGAATACAACATTAGGTATTGATGGTCATCCAATTCTTTTCTATCAACAATATTAGGATATTATTGGTTCATATGCGATGCATATTATGTTAGAGCACTGCTCGATTGAACCCACCAAGCATTGGTATGTCAAGTTTGGTTCCAAAAATTACCGCTTGAATGTCTTACTAAAGTCAACTTCGTTAGGTTATACTTAGGACTTAGGAATTGATGTGATTTTATATAGTGGTAAAAAGAGGTTCGTTACTCGAACTTGTGAAGGTAATGATTTTAGAAAATAATGATTAATTCTAGAAAATTCCAGGAGTAAGAAAAAGACTAAATAACCTAAGGATGATTTTTAAATAATTTTAAAAGGACCAGGAATCAGGAATCAGGTAAATCTAACAACCTATGTGATTAATCAGATATTTCTTTTTAAATTAATTGAAGCACAAATAATTGCCAAAATTGGTTTT